>APFE030559290.1:44821-59598 GCA_000404065.3 Pinus taeda
AATAAAAACATCTAAAGTACCAATTGTATCAAACACAAATATTGTTGTAGGATAACGAAAACCATATTACAACCCTATAAACAAATTTCGGCACCATGGCACACCTTTCTTTGGAAGTAGTGAATTGTAGGAAACCATCTAAAACCTACTCCTTGTTCCTAATGGAGGAGTGGTGCCAATTTCAAATAAAAATGTTTGCACAATGATCTGTAAAATGTCATGGATATTCTACTAGATAGGTCGTCACAATAGATTTGATAATATTATATTTAAAAAATATGAAATTCTAGACTATTACAGTTTTATTAGATTTCTATATATGTAGATTTATTGTTAATAGTGCATGCATGTGAATGAAAACTATCCAATAAATAGAGAACGACAAAATAAAGTCTCATGCACACATTTGACACAAGAAATTATCTGGGAAACAGTTTTGGGAGAAAACCCAGCTGGAAGGCGAGGTTGCTTCGCTCTCTTTCTTTGAATGGAAATATGGCTGCAGATACAAAGAAGTATGGCATTTGGCCTATGGGTTGCTACAGTGCACAAATCCTCTCTATGTGCTCTACCTCCTACCCCTCTTAGTTATTTTTTCTCGGCTATGGAACAAATGCACTCAAAATAATGGAATCCCTTTTGCTCCGAGTGGCCTGGTTATAACACAACCTAATGGCCTATTATTGGTTAGGTTTGACTACCTCAACTCTTAACTAGAGTTTCAATATTCACTCTTATAGAGTCTTCTACATCATAATCACATGGCTAGCCCCATTTCAATGAATATTGGGGGTTGACATGGAATCCTCTTGAATTCTGGCAGTGAAAGCATGAAAGTCAACTTCTGAGTGGCATAATTTTCACATACAAACACTCATTGACGTTATACTTGTGTCGTTGGAAAGGTCTTTATGTGCATAATAACATGAAAAGGTCCTGTGCTAAAGTGTCAAAGGTTTCCCCCCAAAATAATTTCATTTGATGCCTCAAAATGCTCCTAAAAGGTTTTAGACCTTGTTTTACCAAACTGGGTTTTGCAGGTAAAAACGGTCCCATGAGCTAATTCCTCCACTTTTTCCACTTTGAAAGCATCAAGATGGTTGAAAAAAAAATATAATGGTCCAATCAAGATCATAAGTCTCCATTGTGGGAGGCTTTGGGTCCCCAAAATCTTCTATTGAACGAGGTGAGGAAAATTTTCCTCCACCTTCTCTCTGGTGTACCATTAAGCTTTTCTTGGAAGTTGTCCTTTCAACCCAATCTGCCAAATTCATGTTTCCCAAGTATTATAGTTTTGGACTTCTTATGCAAAATTGTATCTTTTGTTAAATCTTCCTAAGCATCTGGTTCCAAATCCTCCATAGAAGGTAGGACATGTTCCTCTTCTTGATCTAGAATGGAAGGCTCATAAAGTTTCAAATTGTCTACATTCACAATTGAGTAAATGCACATACATGGTGGTAAATTGAGTCGATAGGCATTATCACCCACCTTTTCCAGTATCTCAAAGGGACCATACCTCAGAGCCTTTATTTTATTACCAGGCCCCTATAGCCTCTCCTTGTTCAAATGTAGCCATACTCTATCTCCCACCTTGAACGAATTCTTTGTTCTATGTAGATCATGCATGACCTTATATTTCTCCTATGAATTATACAATGCCTCTTGTACTTGTGCCATTCCTCTTCTTTAGCGTGATTTTGTTCAATGTCCTAAAATCTATACACACTTTCCAAGTCCCATACTTCTTTGGCACAATGATGATGGGTGACCCACATGGTGAAGTACTCGGTCGAATGAAACCCTATTCCAACAACTTGTGCAACTATTTCTTCACCTCACTTGCTTCTATAACTAATTGCCTATACAACCCAATGTGTGTTAATGAGGATTCCAGCAATAGTTGGATCTCGTGCTCCATTTCCCACTTAGGTGGTAACCCTTTAGGCTCTCGGAATACATCCCTATATGCATGTAGCAACTCTTCTACTTGTTGTTTATGTTTCTTAGTACACCCCTCCAGGGATGCCTTGCCTCTTACTGACTCTTCTACAGACTGACTTTCTCTTAAAAATAATACAAACATACTTCTTGTTGGAACTAATAAATTTCTTAGCTTGGTTGGCACTTACCATAAAAAAATTTAAATTACCTTTGTGTGAATTGATCATGAACGATTTTCCATCCTTGATGAGTCAATATTGGTTGGCTCTCTACATGGATATTACATCTCACATGTACGTATAGCGACTCGCAAACATGACTCCACATACATCAAGGGGAACCACATCTAGTTCTATAACATTAATAAAATCGACATTGATAGCAAATCTAATTTTTCATTGTTTTGTTCGCTTCAGCTCTGCATCCTTATTCACCCATCCTAGTGGAAATGGGTTTGGATGATCACAAACTTCCAACCCCACTTCTTGACCAACTCTATTGCAATGAGATTCGCCTGCGATGTTGATTCAAACAAAGCATCAATCTTTGTCTTCTTGACATGTATCTTTATATGGAAGAGTTTGGTCATTTCTTTCTCTTCTTGTTGCTGAAGGCTACTCAAATTCACCTCCTTCTACACTGACGTACAAATGATCTTCTCATCCATATATGAGCTACTTTCAACTTGGTTGCTTGAATAAATGGCCATGAGATTCTTATTATTATTGTCCTTATCCTTGTTCTTTGGATTTAGCTCTAGATGCAACTTCCAACACTTCTCCTTTATATGGTCGTCAATGTTGTAGTGGTTGCAATGAATGATGCATCTTTGCATTGGTGTGTTGTGGTTTTCATCATTTATCTTTCTCCCTTTTTGCTTCTTCTTCCCCTCCTTAGAAGCACCATGTTTCTCCTTCTGCTTCGATCCAATTGATTGCGCTCTCTTCAAGCTTATGTTCTCTAGGTACTATGCTAGTACATAAGCCTCATCCATTAATTTGGGCCTGAATTGCATCACTTGCTCCCGTAGATGGCAGTCTAGACCCCCCAAATACTTAAGGAGTACATATGGATTCTTTGGGGAGATACCCAACATTATGGCCATCTTATTTTAACATTGTGGTGTACTCCTGCATGCTTTGCCTTAGTTTTTGCCTAAAGTAGTGCCACCAAATTAATTGGTCCTCTACGTACCCAATAGGGTAAAATTGTGACTTAGTGAAGGTTTTGAAGTCCTCCCACTTAGTCACTAGAGGCTCTCCCTCCAACCTCAGGGTCTCTGTGTGGCTCTCTCTCTCTAACCTTAGGGATTTTGTGTGGCTCTCCCTCCAACCTCAGGGCCTTTGTGTGGCTCTCCCTCCAACCTTAGGGTCTTTGTGTGGCTCTCCCTCCAACCTTAGGGTCTTTGTGTGGTTCTCCCACCAAGTAAGGGCATGGCCCTCTAATTTCAACAGTGAAAATGAGATATTTTGTTCTTTCTCAATTTGGTGGATGCTAAAATACACTTCCAATTGCTACAACCAGTGATTTAGCTTCAAAGCATTGATCTCACCCTGTTACGGCATGATATAGACCTTTGCTTCCATTTTAAACAGGGTTTGTAATTGATTCACGACAATCAAACTGGGTTAATCTTTTTCGGGTTCTTTCTTCGGTTGATTCTTCATTTCTTCCCAATCTCTTGATCCTCCTTCTCATCTGTCCTCTACATTTGAACCCCCATCTTCTCCAAATATCCAAATATTATTACTCAGGGCCACCATGAGGATATTTACATTATGATTTATATAAACGACTTGTTGTTCTAGCCGCAAAAACCTCTCCTGGCAGGATCACAAGTGTTATTCACATATTTGTTGGCCATGATTAGGGTTTTATGACTTTTGGCCCAGTAAATATAGATACCCCACAAATATCTATGATATTCCCAAAGAAAACCTGGCTATGATACTAGTATGATCCATAAACTGTTGTGGATATTCCACTGGACAATTCATCACAACTGATTTCATAATATTATATTAATAAAAACTAAAATTCTACACTATTATAGTTTTATTAGATTTCTAGAGTTGTAGATTTACTGCTAATAGTGCATGCATGTGATTGAAACTTATGTAAAAAATAGAGAATGGAAAAATAAAATCTCACACACACATTTAACTAAAGATATGCTCTGGGAAACCCTTTCCGGAGAAAAACACAGCTAGAAGGTGAGGTTGCTCTGCTCTCTTTCTTTGTATGGAAATATGCTTGTAGGTACAAAGAAGTATGTCTTGTGGCCCATGAGCTACTAAAATTCACAAATCCTCTCTATGTGCTCTACCTCTTATCCCTCCTGGCTATTTTTGCTCAGATTTGGAGCAAATGCACTCAAAAGAAAGGAATCGCTTTTCCTCCTAGTGGACTGGTTATAACACAAACCAATATCCTATTAGTGGTTAGGTTTGATTACCTCAAATATAAAAAAAAAAAAAAAAAAAAAAAAAAAAAAAAAAGGGTTAAAATATTGAAAATTCTAGAGTCTTCTACATCATATCATGTGGCTAGCCGCCGTTAAGAAATATTTGGGGCTGACGTGGCATCTTCACAAATTATGGCGGTGAAAACAAGAAGGTTCAACTTCTGAGTGGCATAACTTTCCACATACAGGACTCTGTTGGGGCAATGAATCTTGCGTCGTTGGAATTTCATTTTATGTTCCCCACACCCACCCCCCCCCCGCCCACCCCAAGAAACGTCATTTGATGCCTCAAAATACTCCCTAAAGGTTTCATACCTTGTTTTTCCAAACTAGGTCTTGCTGGTAAAAATAGTCCCATGAGTTTATTCCTCCACTTTTTCCACTTTGAAAGCATTGAGATGGATGAAAAAAAATATATAATTATCTAATTTGAATCACACAAAGAGGATATGTCCTTCTACAATATGCCCAAGAATTCGTTGACTTTTGTCTAGTGCTATACAAAAGATAAGGCCAAGGTTGATGAGTTTTACATTAACAAACTTGTGCTTTCGGATATTGCCATATGGGACCCAAATCCATATTTGGGTGATGCACAACTAATGGCCCTCGCATCTTAGCTAAGGCATGAAAAGATTAGGGTTGAATAAGTAAAAAGGACAATGGAGGTAGAGTTGAAATAACCACTTTAGATTTAGCCTGGACACCCCAATCCATCTATCCATACTTCCACCCATCCACTCCTAGCAAAGGATCTTAAAGTGGTGGAAGTATACAAACAGAGGAAAATGGAGGCCATCCTCCACCTTGAGGGTAACTTCAGATTGTTGGGAGAAGATAGCTCACAGAATTTCTATAGGAGATGGAGAACACTACCATACAACATGAAGATCAGAGAGTACCACTCCCCTGATAGGTTGCATGTTGCACCGAGCCAAAACTCCTAAATATAAGAGAATCATTCAGAGAATAGAAGTCCAATTGATTAGACTTAGATTCAATCCTAATTTTTTGTTCGGTCTACAAAAAGCTCAAGGTCAAGAAGAAGAATCAAGGGAGTGCCAGGACATTGAAACAAACGTAGGTTTCTATCCAGCAAGTTCGGTCACCTCCAGCACAACATGGGATATTAAATAGGTCATCACGGAAATGAATTAGCAAAAATATAGAAAAGAGGAAGAATAGGTGTCTCATATCATGAGGAATAGTTTTAGTAGGGGGATATGATGGGTCTTATAATTAGATAAAACACAAGGCCCATCTAACTTTTCCTCAGCACATGAAAGTTGTATTAGACCTTCCCTTATGCATTTCATAACTTCTTCTTAGCTTAAATGAGTTCTTAGAAAGGTTAAAGAGATTTCTCATGCTTTATGTGCATAATGTGGTTATGATGTAGTATATTAAGAAGTCTTTGCATAGATTGTGAGGATATATAGTCAGGAAAATTTATGGGACCAATCCCCTTCTACAAGAAGATCAAACTCGGCTAGCTTGGAGCACTACATACTCCTCCTTGTAGCTGTGAGGTCACTTAAGGTGCATGATATTTTTTTTAGGAGTTTTGGAAGGAAAATAATCCTCCTTCCAAGGACATTTCCCCTTACTCATCTTGTATGAATTAGAGGGCTAGAGTAGCTTATTAGGCAACTAGTAGACAGTTGAAGTTGGTGGAAGTATTAGCAGTAGAAAGCTTTAGGAGCTTTAGTTTTGTAACTTTTGATGTACAAGCAATTTCCAAGTTCATGAAAGACATTTTTGGTTCTTAGATTGTTTTCATTTAGGGATATGGGCTTCCTTGGGTTAGGACCCACCCAAGGTGCTCAAGACCCATTTTGTATTATTATAATTTTATGCACTTGTTCATTTCTACAAATTATTTATAAGTATTGTTTTATGCAAGGTTAATTAGTTAGCTTTATAATATTTTATATTATAATACTTTAAGCTCTAGATGGTAGCTTTAACAATGATTATTTTTTTGTTAGCATCTATTTTCATGAATTTGAAGTCACTCTAGTTGTTGATATTTATTTGTTGTCCATCATTATTGCTTGCTGCAACTATACGATACCATATTTTTGTAGATCTACAAGAGACTCTACAACCACCCATTTACCAAATAGATCCTTCTAATGTTGACATGATGAGATGGACATGAGTAATTTATTATTCCTTGTCCTTCATTATCCTCCCTGTGCTTTCAGACTGTGTCCTTAACACATTTCACTACTCACTGGACTGTATCCTGTAGCAAAACAAGGAGTCTTATAGTAGTTTGCATTTTGCTTCTAAAAATCATCCAAACTTGCACCCAACTCATGTTTCACCTTCTTTAATATGTTACAACATCCATAGAACGCTGAAGATGGAATTTAGAAGCAAAGATACCAAGCAGATTCCTTGACCTAGTTTGTTGTAGAAATTGTATTTTTCCTATAGAATTAAGGTTTGTTATTTACATGTTGTATTTCAGTTGTGAGTTTGCTTTCATTGCACAATAGAATAGACATGATTTTATTCCATCATAGTTTAAATGGTTTGCCTCATTTTCTTGCAGTTAGCATAGGTTTGATTATTTCCTTTTATTTCCTGCAATTATGAATTATAATGCAGTTAGTATGGTCTCTCAGTAACTAAATCTCATCTCAATGTTTTCGCCCATATAAAAGCCAACAAAGTAAAATGATAAGTGCATATTGTACACATAGCGTTGGCCCCTCTTAAATTTGTAGAAATCCTAGGTTGACAATCAAAGTTGAGACACTTGGTAGTTGCAACATTATTGCGACAATACTGAGGGCCATCAACATCTATTTATACTCCCTGATAGTCAATAATTTTATTTATGTTCCTTGATGATAAGTATTTGCACTTACATTCTTGATAATAAGGTTTTATATAACAGTTGAATTTTTAATAGTAAATACATAGTTGAAAAAGAAAAGAAGAAGAAGAAGATATTAAAACAACAAAAAAAACATCCCTAACATATAAACATGTCATTAAATAAGACAATGTTATGAATACCATATAAACTAGCATTTTCACCAGAGGGTGCAAGGGCACATTGATAGTGTTTCAAGGTTTTTATACCCTTCGAATATATATATACAATAACATTTGAAATAGAGGCAGAAGGATACACGGGCTCGACAATGAAAACCATTGTGCTTAGAGTAGAAGGGAAGGTGGGCCCAACAATAAAATCATTAGTGGTTTGAGAGAACCCCCTCTGGTTTTAAAAATTGCAAGGGGGGTCCCTCAATTAATCTATGTTGGTGATTTTTCATAGGTAGTATTGGCACGAACCTAAATGACATACCCTCCCCCCTTGATAAACTTCTATGGGGCAGGGGGTCCCTCATCCCATTAGATCTCGTGGATCCTAGCCATGTACCATTTGAGTTGCTCAACAAGAATGGGAAAGTTCTATGGTGATCGAGAATGTAATAGTTTGTTGGTGAACTAGAATGGAATGATTTGGAGCAATTTGAGTGCCCCCATATCCTATGCTTATTACATAAGGTCTTGTTTAATGTGTGAAATAAATAATATTTAAATCATGATAAAATTGATTTTAAATTTGGTTAAAATTGTATTTAAGTACACGTTATACCATGCGAAAACTTCACATATAAATTCTAATTTCTAAGATTTTGATCAATTTCAAACTAAACCAAATTAGGATTTTTTTTTGTAAGAATAAAAACATAATTTATTTGGATCATTAGGAACAATGTACAGACCAAAATGGAACACTTTTTGGATACAAGGTAATAGAAACATGCTTGCCAACCTAATTTAGATGTCATTAATGAGAAAAGGCAATAATGGAGGGCACCATAATCGTGTGGCATGATAACTGCCACCACAAATAATCATTATGAACACAATGGAACTTAGATATAATTAATGATTTAAGGGCAGGAAGGCATCAACATAAGTCACTACCACCACAATTCACCATTATAAACACAATCGAACTTAGATATGATTAATGATCTAAGGGCAGGAGGGCATGAACACAAGTCACCACCAACACAACTCATCATGATGTAGTATAGTATGTTTTCACTTCTATAAAATCTCCTCCACTATAATCCTTCCATTTTCCCTGAAAAAATTTGTTCATCCCTCATACGAAGAGAAAATTTTAATAACTAAAGTTTACAGAAATTTTGGTATAGAAATACTTATATTCTTGATGATCTGAATTTAAATAGGAACGCAACAAATTACAGAGATAACCATAAACACAGAGATGCAGCGGAAATATTACTTCATTTCATTAATGTAAAATACTGAAATATGCTTACAAACAGAAATGGAAATAAACCAACTAGGGTGATGGTAGCTTATCTCTTAGAAGAGATGTGGCAATTACATGCCTCTAAACTGTGTTACAATGAGGCTCGAAGGCCTATTTATTGTTGAGAAATAATGGAAAACCCCTAAACATCCAAAAACCTAACCCTAGAAGATGAAATGCCAAATTGTGGGCCCCATTTGGATAAATTGGTACATAACTTCCCAGGGTTCGTAACTTTGGGCATATGATCTCTGTTTGATGCGCATAATAGCTCATTAGAAAGATCTATTTGAGAACTACAATTTAGGGAAGAGCACCATCAGTCCAATGGACGCATGTTTCTTCCAGATTTCCCAAAAAACATTGTTTAGGCCCTCAAAACGGCTCCAAGAAGTTCAGGACCTGAAAAACTACTAAAAATAGTAAATTGTGCTACAATTTAGGAAACTGAAAAAAGCTGAAAGAGACAATTGTGGGGGTCCAAATGGGATAGGTGGGTGGCCACCAACATCCACCTGGATCATTCCTCCCCCCTTAGGAAGCAATGGTCCCCATTGCGTTGAGTTCCTCCATTTGTTGAACTTGGTCCCTGGTGAGCTATTTTGCAGTCTTGGATGTGTCCAGTAATGGTAGGAAGCATGGTCAAGGGTGGTACACATTGAACACTTGGTGCAAGCGAAGGAATGGAGGAATTTTGCACTCCAAACCATTGTTTCCCACGGCCTTGGTAATGTTGTAAGGACCATGTCAGAGTGGTCTAAGCTTCTGATGGGCTCTTGTAAGGCATTCTTTCCACATATGTAACCAAACTTTGTCGCCCACCTGAAACTTGTGTGGTGCCCCTGTGGGTGAGGAGAAGTTCTTCCTATGTTCTTTCATGACCGTATCCCTCTGTTGTTGCTGCGGCATGGAGGAACTCTTCGCGGGGGTCATGGATGTGGCGACGATCTTCCTCTTATTTTGGGGTTGAACCAAACAAAAAATGAATCCTAGTCTAGGAGACGATCTTGCTGCATTTCTTAGCAGAGATCAAAGAGGTGGAGGTAGGTGGGGCTACCTCCAGTATCCTGTATAATGAATTACACAAAGAAATAATGATAACACGAGGCCTTGAATCATACATAGCATGTCGCCTCCACAAGTATGGCTAGCCTAATAATACATCACAAACATCCAGAGGTGCAACATCAAACAATACCTCGTTTGTGAAGGGTTTGATGATGTAGGGCAGGTGGCACTGTTGGCGAACTCGGAGATCTCATCCTTGGTGAAGCCACCCTATACAGTACAGTTGTGGGTGTGGTGTAGTCGGTAGGCCCAACTACTTCATGATCTCTGCTGAAATGAGGTTCTTTTGGCTGCCATTGTCGACAATGAATTGTAGTGGCGAACCCTTCACCCACATCTATGAGTGGAAAAGACGCTCTCCCTCCTCCGGATCTTCAAGCTCATTCTTCTGGATCTTGGTAGTGGCAATAGTGGCGTTGGGCTCCGCATTAATGATCTGCTTCCCTTTGCCATTTCCGTTTTCGGGTTCTGACTCGGGGTCAGAAAATGCATCTGCTTCTGAAGCCTTCAACTCGACCACCAACGACTGCTTGGTCCAACACTCACTTGTGTTATGAGTGGCGCTCTTATGGAACTCACACCACTTTCCTCTGTCCTTCTTCAACTTCATGGTGTTGTTCTTTTCTTGCAGCTTCGACTGGTTGCCTTGGGTCACCCCGCCTTGGCTTTGTCCTCTGGTCTTTGGATTTGTATATCCAAAGTCTCACTTCTTTTGTTTCAACTTTTGCTTGATTTTGACAGCGTATCGATATGCCATGCCGAGCGAGGAGATGTTCAGGAAATCCATCTCTTCCTAGATCTATCTGTGTAGGAAATCGTGGTATTTGAGTACCAAATGTAGCTCAGAATCCTTGATACCCAACTGTATGTGAACGGTATGAAAAATGTTTGTGAACTCTCGCACATCTTGGTCCCTTCCCTACCACAGCATGGTCCACTTTATGTATTTGTCCTCATAGCTCTTGACGGGGTAGTACTACTCCTTGATGGCATCTCAAAATGAATTCCAAGTGGGTGCGATTGAAAATAGTGAGCCCATATTTTCATCCTTCTGCTCGTAGTAGGTTTCCCACCAGTCCTTGACATGGGGGGCTGCTTTGAGAATAGCGAAAATAATCTTTTCCCGAATGGAAAAATCATGAACAGAAAAATACCCTTCTAGCATATTTAACCATTTATCGACGACATTTGTGTCTATCTAACCCTCGAATATGGAGATTTCAAATTAACTTGTACCTTAAATGGTGTGGTGTTTCCAGAGTAGCTATTGGAAGTTGATGCGCTGCCCCTGGGTAGCCGTTGAAGGATCTGGGAAAAGTTGTCCATCATTGTGTTCCTTTGTCACTCGAGAGCTTCTTCAAGAAAGATTTTGATAGGATCTCCTGCCCCCTCATCTTTCTTTTCATCCGCCATGGGAGGTTGTTGGGATTTGCGAGGATGGTCTTGCAAAGGTTTGACCAATTCAAGCCCTAACTCCTTATATCCTGACCTCGTTGGGGACATGCAAAGAAAAACAGAGAAAAAACAGACCGCTCTGATACCACTAATCCCGATTTAAACAGGAACGCAAAAAATTGCAGAGATAACCATAAACACAGAGATGCAGCGGAAATAATACTTCATTTCATTAATGTAAAATACTGAAATATGCTTACAAACAGAAATGGAAATAAACTAGCTAGGGCGACGGTAGCTTATGTCTGAGAAGAGATGTGGTCGCTACATGCCTCTGAACAATGTTACAATGAGGCTCGAAGGCCTATTTATAATTGAAAACCAATGGAAAACCCTAAACATCCAAAAACCTAACCCTAGAAGATGAAACGCCACATTGTGGGCCCCGTTTGGGTAAATTGGTACATCAACTTCCCGGGGTCGTAACTTTGGCATACGATCTTTGTTTGACGCACACAATAGCTCGTTGGAAATATTTATCCGAGAACTACAACTTTGGGAAGAGAAATATAGGGCCATGGACCCATGTTGCTCCCAGATTTCCCAAAAAATGTTGTTTAGGGCCTCAAGATGGCTCCAGAAGTTCAGGACCCGAAAAACTGCTAAAAATACTAAATTGTGCTACAATTACGGAAACTGAAAAACTAAAAGAGATATTTGTGGGGGTCCAAGTTGGATAGGTGGGTGGCCACCAACATCCGCTTGGATCACTTGAGCCATAAATAGAACATGAGAACAATTTTACAATGAGAGACCATATATCTCGTTGAGTTACCTTTAGTATCTCTGGGAGAACAAAGCGATATAAAAACCATAAATTGGCTTAAACATTAGGGTTTCTATTAAGTAAGGAAACATGGAATAAGTTCTCTAAGAAAGGACATCACTCGAATCATGTTTGTAAGTCTAACAATTGTCAAGAAAATACTTGTTATTGAAATATTCATTAATTTAATTAATTATAGATATATCATGGTTGAAAGAGTTTATTCCAACCATTCATTTATTGACATTGGCACAGTAAAATACTTTGAGAACACTCGAGCCTTGTGAGAGGACAAAAAACTCACTGATGTGACTTCACTACTCTCAACCTTCATGAGAATTTAAAATTATGGGAGGAAACTTCATGACTAAGGATAATTGTATATTGAAATATTTGATGGTATCAATTATAAATTAAAGAAACATTGATTTCCAAGAGCTCCTAAATTGAACTTGGTAAGAGTATCAGTTTCTGATGTTGCTTGTTTGATTTCTCATATGTTGGGTGATGCATGTGGACTGTCACTCTACAAGGAAGAGAAGGACTTGTCTGCAAGCATTTAATTGCGTCAGAACTCATGACACAAACTCTGAGATTACTCTTAGAATGCATTTTGATGATACCAAAAAAAGTGTTTTTAAAATGATCCACTCTTCTACTCCTTTTTGTTCCACTAGATCGAATGGAAATTGCATTTACTAAATGAGGAATGTCATTTTCTTCTACATATCCCAAAGGGTTGGTAATATCCCTACGATTTTCCTAGTATAGGCTCAATGGAACAAACAAATCTTCAATAGGTAAATGTAAGTGTGAATCTGTTGATTGAGATATTTCTTGGAATAATTCCATTATTTTGTCATGCCCTTGGTGCTCTGCCAAAGCCAATGGTGTCCAACCATTTCTATATATTTTATTCATGTCTACTCCATGGTCCAAAAGATATTTCACTACTTCTACCAATCCATTGTTATTGTTTATGGCAACATGGAGGGTTGTTTCCCTGTAGTGGCCAATCTAGGGTGCTAGATTAGACTAGATTTATTATCAACCAGGGTAGTAAACTTCGAGGCATGTGTCTAAAGTCTATAGACATAAAGGATTCCTAACTAAGTGTTTATTGCGATAGGCTACAATACTTCTTTACAGAAGGTTAAGATATGTTTCCCCTCACCTTAACACTCAGATCACCTAAGTTATCTAACTGTCCTAAGGATACAGCGTATTGCTAGACTGAGATTTTAATCCCCTTACAAGGATGCTATGCACAAAAGCTCTGTCTAGTTAACACTGAAGCATTCATGAAAAAACAAAAGCACACTGAATTTTAAATGCATAAAAATAGATTCTATGGAGATGCTTTAAAATATAACGATGGATCAAATCTCTTACAAGATATGGTTCAATGATCTAACGATAAAATCTTCAAGCTATCACCATAAATACCATTTGTGAGAATTTATAATCAAATCGACAAAGTCATAAACATGGAAATAACACTAAACACTATGCATTCTATTCAAATTCAAAAACTGCTAGGAAAATGAAATTAACAATATACCAATCCACGCAAGGCCCGTCCACGTTTCAATGGTACACTGAAGTAAACTCAAGCAACAAGAGTATTAACGCATAGACACTGCTGGAGTAAAACCGTAACTATATTCAAGTGCTGAAGATTGCAATCACATACAAGAGTTCGGTTCTCAAATGATACACAGAGATAATAATCGTAGTTTTTTTTTTTAAACAAAATAATATGCAGTCTTTATCTACCTCCCTATCTTAATCGAATGTACATTCATTAAGCAGATGTTTCTACTTTTACAATGGAGTTATTTTTGGTCATTTCTAATCTAAACCGATTTCCAAAAAAACAAAACGAAACCGGTTTGGGAAACCATGGCTTTTACTGCCTTTGTAACCAAAAGGCTGGGGTTTGACTAGCGTTGACCGCATAACCAGGAGCTTTTGATTTGCTGTAGAATCGATTTTTCACCATGCATGTACATTCAGGATCTCATTCCTATCCATTGCTTTGGCTTGCCTGTCATGCCACATGTCAGATGATAAACCATTTACAGGATGTTATGATTTCTTGTAATCTTTTTGTTGAAAATTCCTAATTTCTAACATAAAAATTCATAAATTAACTTTAATGCAAACTAATAACTATAATGTTATTTGTTACACAAAAAATTATCACCATGACTTTCTACAGTTCGTGTGAGTCCATAAACACTCATACATACCTCCTTTGCAAGTCTTGAGCCTCAGCTCTTCATGTCAAGCCTTGGAAATGGGAGAAAGACCTTAAAAATATCTCAAATCCTCGTTTCGCACTTTCTCCTAGTATTGCCTGCGGTGCCGCACCCAATGGTCATGTTTCCTGTGAACCTAAAAGCTCTGTCTATTGAGTAATGGGTGCGAACCCCTGTAAAAGTTAAAAAGGCGTGAGTTCATTCTTAAAAACTCATCTTGGGTCACTTCTAGACACTTCTAGAAGGAATATTGCACTGGCAAGTCCACTCCACCTTGGTTCATCCATTCCATAACTAAGGGAGCTAACTCCATGATATGAGGTGCTTATCCCATTGAAGGGGGAACTTATCCCTTCAATGGTGGACTTGCAACTTCCTTCATTTGCATTATAAATTCATGCATTGGGTTGGTTGTAGGAGAGGTTGAAAGCTGAAGATTCTTGAGGGTAAATGCTGCTGAAAAATAGACTTCCTTTTTGAGCTTGTGAGAGGAGAGATCACATACCT
>APFE030559290.1:65013-98896 GCA_000404065.3 Pinus taeda
GTGACGAAGGATGCTAGAAAGAAGTTGGAGCCGACTGCAGAGGTTGGGATATTTGTGGGGTACACTGATATGCCCCACAACTATCGTGTGTATTTGCCAGACAATGGTAAAACTGTTGTGCAACGGGATATAAAATTTCAGGAGGAGAAAGCCATGATGTGTTCGCTTGAGAGGGAGCTACACTTGCATGCAGATGAGGAGCTATTAGTTCCTAAGGATGAGCTTCAGGACGTGGATCAGCCACAGGACGAGGTTCATGGAGTGGAAGAGACCACTCATGCAGCGCCAAACATCAGAGGGCGAAAGCGCTTGACAGAAGCTGAGCGAAGCTGAGCGACTAGCTCAAGATGCAGAGAAAGTTGTAGGACCACCTACAACCCAACGCAGGCAGAGACAGTCACTTGATCGTTACACTGGATACATGGCTCTTATGAGCAAGTGTGTTGTGACTGAGCCATCCTCTTTCGAGGAAGCTGTGGAGGATCCCGCATGGGTAGACGCCATGGTGGAAGAGTATGATTCTATTGTCAAAAATAGTGCATGGGAGATTGTTCCTAGACCGGAAGGGAAATTAGTGGTGGGTTCGAGATGGATCTACAAAGTTAAGCAGGTAGCTGACGGGAGTGTGGAGAAGTACAAGGCAAGATTCATTGCCCAAGGATTTTCACAGATAGAGGGGATCGATTATGAGGAGACCTTTGCACCTTTCGCAAGGTATTCTTCCATACAGACGATTCTTGCTCTTTCAGCACAGATGGGATGGCACATTCATCAGATGGATGTGAAGATTGCGTTCCTCAACGAAGTCATTGAGGAGGAGGTGTACATTGATCAACCCGAAGGCTTTGAGGTCTTCAGCAGCGAGTCGCATGCAGGCTCAAGAGAGCGCTGTATGGGTTGAAGCAAGCACCACATGCTTGGTACACACAGATAGACAGCTATTTCACCAGACTTGGATTCTCCAAGAGGGAGGTGGATCCTAACCTATACCAGATTGTGGTGGAGGGTAAGTTGCTTATCATTGTACTGTATGTAGATGATTTGATTCTAACAGGTGATGAGTTTTTGATACTTTCATGCAAGGATGATATTTCTAAGGAGTTTGAGATGAAGGACTTGGGCCTCCTTCACTATTTCCTAGGATTGGAAATATGGCAGCACAATGGTGGACTGTTTGTTTCTTAGGGTAAGTATGCTCGGGAGATACTGGAGAAGTTCAACATGCATGGCTGCAAGCCTGTTGATACTCCTCTTCCTGGAGGTTGGAGGAAAGAGGATGCCACTTCGGGAGAAGAAGTGGATGCCACTGTTTATCGACAGTTGGTGGGGTCGCTGATGTATTTGGTCAATACACGAACTGATATATGCTATGCAGTTAACCAGCTTTCACAAGCTATGGTTAAGCCTACCAAGCTCTTCTGGAAGGCGGGCAAGCATGTATTGCGCTACTTGAGAGGCACATCGGGATATGGTTTGTGGTACAGACAGGAGGATGAGGTGAAGGTATGTGGCTTCACGGATGCAGATTGGGCAGGCAGCCCAACGGACAGAAAGAGCACATCAGGAAGGGTCTTCAGTATTGGATCGACAACAGTTTCTTGGTACAGCAGGAAACAGAGATCCGTGGTACTCAGTTCAGCGGAGGCCGAGTATATGGCAGCAAGTTTGGCTGCATGCGAGGCTATATGGATGAGGAAGATCCTAGTTGGTTTGTTCGGTTCTCATTTGGATCCTACTGTGATTTACTGTGATAACCAGAGTTGCATTAAACTCTCGGCTAATCCTGTATTTCATGATAGATCTAAACACATTGACATCAGATACCATCATATCAGAGATTGTGCGCAACGGAGGATCATGTTACTTTCATACATTCCAACGGAGGATTAGGATGCTGATATTTTGACGAAGGCTCTCACCAGGAGCAAATTCGAATACCACCGAGGCAGGATAGGGGTTTCCGGAGAACCCATAGTATGAACATTTTTCTGCCAACGTTTCAAATCCCAACTGGGATCCATCATTAGGACCTATGAATGATGATAAAGAAGAGCTGCTCAGAAGGAAATAAATAATAATAGGGATGAAATTTTTTTTTGGATGAGTAGAATGTCGGCTTGAATACTTTCATTTTAATTAATTATTCATTCAATTAATTATATTGTTGAGTTTTTTAATATATTAATTAATTTTATTTGAGTGAAATTTGTTTATTTATAAATAAATTAGGGATTGTTAAGAATATTTATTGATAATTAAAAGTTATTTGATTTAAATTTATATTAATGATAATATTAAATAATATATGAACTATTGTTACAATTTATTTAATTAAATTAATTTTAAATTTTTTTTTTTAATATATTAGAATTATTAATATGAATTATTATTATTATATTAATTAATATTATATACTAATTAATTTCAATAACATTAAGTAATATTAAATTAAATTAATCAATATTAATTATTAAATTAAATTAATATTAATAAATACATATTAAATTAATTAGTATTAATAATTAAATTAAATTAAAAAAAATTAATAAATATTAGTATATTAAATTAATTAATAATGAATTAAATTATTAATTAATGAATATTAAAAATTAAATAAATTAATATAATATAAATATTAATAAATTAATAATATATACTAATTTAAGGCAAGAAAAATGAATGAATAATTAATTGAATGAATAATTAATTTAAATAATTGAATGAATATTAAAAAAAGTAAAAAAAGTATTCAAGCCGACATTCTACTCATCCAATTTTTTTTTTCATCCCTATTATTATTTATTTCCTTCTGAGCAGCTCTTCTTTATCATCATTCATAGGTCCTGATGATGGATCCCAGTTGGGATTTGAAACATTGGTAGAAAAATGTTCATACTGTGGGTTCTCCGGAAACTGATTCAAAAGATACAAACCACAGATCTCTTAAATCCAAGATAGGGGTTGTTGATAATCCATATCTTGTTGAGAGGGAGTGTTGAGATTGCAACAAGATAATGGAGCTTAGTGAAAAGAGTCGCCTTCACTAGGTGGGCCCGCAGGCAAATTATGGCGCAAAGTATATTTTTAGACTATGTCTATTTTTAGACATATGGATCATGTCTATGAGTTGCAGGATGCTGTTTATGGATGATTGGTCAAGTTGGCAAAAATAGATGGACTTCTATTTTTAGACAACAACGGTGACACTGTCAAGTCTAATTATAGAGCAGTCAAATATTATTAGCTTATAATAATATTTAGACTATAAACTTTATCTTATTCTCTTGGAGCACTTCAGTTTGAGCTATAGATGTGGCACATGCAGCTATCAGAAGGAAATACATTTTATTTGTGGGTCAATTGAGTTGTTGCATGCATGACTTCAGTTATAACTCAATTAGTTGAGTTTGGTGGAGTTGATTGTGGAGTTGATGGAGTTGTGTTAAGTTTGACCTAGTTAAACTAGTTGTAATTAGTCTAACTACAAATAGACTATTGATGAGTTGTTAAACTAATTATTAACTCATAATGAAACTAAAGAATACATCAGTTAACTCAGTTGCATGTCAGTGCATGTTCAGTTCAACAGGGATAGGTGTTAGAGGATTATATTGCTATCAGTTGTGACTATAGTTGTGCATGAGGATTTGCACAATCAATGGGATTGAGTTATGCCAATGAGAATTGGCCAATACCAAGTGATTATAGCCTCTACTCACGTGATTCCCAGTGTGAGTGATTCTTTTGAGGTAAATACGAGTTTGGTTCAACCATTCTCATCCATTCTTGAGCAGGTATTGAGCAGTGGAGGTAGACAAGCAGTGGAATAGATTTGGAGATCAGATCTGAGTTGTATTGTGTGTAACAGGTTGAGATAGTGCTAGATACTTGTGAGAAGTATTGAATATTGTAATGTTACATGTTCTCAATCATTAATATATAGATAGTGTGGGGTTTTCAGCTGTAAGCTTTCCCCGGGTTACATACTATGTTAATGGGTGCATGCTCTTGATGTTTTATTGTTATTGATGCTGCTATATTGATGATCAACGTAGAGTAGCTTATGCATTGTGCATGTATTCTGTAATAGTACATGATCAGGATAATCTCCATTGAATATGTGTATATTATTCAAAATTTCTACATCGGAGAAGTATTGCAGAGTATCGTAGGAGTTAATATATCGGAGGAGTTAAGATATCGAAAGAGCTGAGGAACATCCAAGTAATAAGTAGTGGAAACTCTTTAAAGTCCACAACATCGAAGAAAACATATCGACGACTTTATCGACTATTCTATTATATGCCATTGCTCAAAACCCGCTGATTGTGATATAAGTTGCGGACCCGATGGTCCTATTACAGCACGCTCTAAAGAAATATTGCATCCACCATACCACAAGTGTTTAAAGCTGTATCACCACCCCAAATCCGCCAATTGTGATATATATTGTGGACCTGATGGTTCCATTACAATATGCCATAATACAATATCGCATCCATCATATAAAATTTCATATCGCAAGTCATAAAGGGATGTCACAATAAAAACTGTGATTGCAATATAAGGTGTGCACCTGATAGCTCCATGGAATATACCTTTATGTAATATTGCATCCAGGTATCAGGGAAGTTATGCAAATCATAAGGGTTGACACGTTGGACCGACGATTGTGATAAAACTTGTGAACTCGACTGCTGATTGGGATAATTCTTGTGAACCCGACTGCTAATTGTGATATTAGCTGTGGACCCGATGTATCTATTGACGATGGTTTAATATTATATCACATCCATTTCATCGACAGTGTGAAGAGTTGCGATTGTAGACCACCGAAATTTGTGATTGTGACTGATGACATGGATGTGGGACCTCCTTGGGTACAGTCTCTCCTATGAAATCCTCCATAAATAGAATAATTTTATGAGTAATTGGATGAATATCCATAAGTCAACCTCTCCTTCCAAATGAACGTGTCTTTTGAGTATTGGTGAAACTCGTATAAAAACAAGTTAAAACACTTCACTTCTGTGAATTGATCTCAGGCATAAAAACGGAGTATAAAGAAGTTCACAACTTGTGAACTTGAAGAGACAGAGGAAGCCAAAGATCGAGAAGACGAAGGTCGAGCAAGCAAAAAAAAAGAAAAAAGAGGAAACCAAAGATCGGGAAGCCGAAGGTTGAGAAGTCAAAAGGTTGAGAAGCCAAATGTCTAGCAGACGATCAAGGTACAAAAGAAGCCGAAGATCGAGTGAGAAGTAAGTAAGTCATAGGTCCAGCAGGACAAAATTAAGCCGTAGGTCCAACAAGACAGAAGGAAGCCAAAGTTCCAGCAAGACAGAAGGAAGCTGAAGGTCTAGCAGGACAGAAGGAAGCCAAAGGTCTAGCAGGATAGGAGGAATCCAAAGGACGAAGAAATTCTATTTATTGGGTTAATCTTTAAAGGATTAGACTTGTGATAAATTAATCTATGGAAGAAGTACATAATGCAATTTGAAGTATAGTTCTGTGAAAGGAAATAAAGTTTCATTTGTCATCGTTTGAAGGGAGTAGTAGACAACACCAACATTGAAGTGTTTGTGAGTTTATTTCTTGGAAGTAAGATATCACAATAGTAAGAGGTAACTTTGTAGACTTTGTGTGGGAAATATGAAGAGTTGTGAAGACTCCTTCATATGAAGACAGGTTGTCATTAATGATGTAGCATGGAGACTGCAGTGAAGCTGTCGATTAACATAACTCAGTGAAGACGATTTTGGGAGCAGAGAATTACTACCAGACATATCTTGACAAGATAGGGTCAGAGCCCTTGGGGTTGGTACCTTAGAGTTGGAAGGATTGGTGTCCTTGGAGTTGGTGCTCCTAAATCCAAGGTTGGTGCCTTGACAAGATAGGGTCATAGCCCTTAGGATTGGTGCCTCAGAATTGGAAGGATTGATGTCCTTGGAGTTGGTGCTCCTAAACACAAGGTTGGTGCCTTGAGAAGATACGGTTGGTGCCCTAGAGGTTGGAGCCTCACAAAAGATCAAGTTGGTGCTTGGCAATAGGTTGGAGCCTATTGCCAACAGATGGATGAGGAATATCATGGTTGTTTTGTTTGGTCAACAGATGGATCCAACTATGATTTATTGTGATAATAAGAGTTGTATCAAACTCTCTAAAAATCCAATTTTTCATGATAATTCCAAGCACATTGATATCCGATATCATCATCTCAGAGGTTGTGTAATGAGGCAGATCATGTTGTTAGAGTAAATTCCCATGGAGGAGCAAGATGCTGACATTTTGACAAAGGCATTGTCAAGATGTAAATTCAAGTTTCACAGAGACAGGATCGAGGTAGAAGATAATCCCTTTCTTGTTGAGAGGGAGTGTTGAGAGATGACAATAAGAAATTCCAGTTTAAGTTGTTCTTGAATTAAACTGTGAATTAAAATTGAATTCTACTCTCATAGCAACTTGTGAATAGTTAATTAAATTTAATTAACTTAATTAGCTTGGGAATTTTGAGTTGGAAGTCTTTCTGTAGTAATGTATATGTTCTCCCTAAGTTTTAGGGGTCCAGTATGAGTTTAAATTGAATTGGAAATTAGATCACTCAGTTTACTGAGTTACATTAAGTTAAATTAGTTCTAAATTATTTTTAGAACTAATAGAGGACTAACAATCAGTTGGTGCACTAATACATCCACTAGTGCTACTATAGTTAATTAAAGATTCCCTCATGAGAAACTCATGCATGTTAGTTCAGAGAAAGACCCAGTTGAGACTAGAGTGCAGGGACAATGTACTATTAGTGGTATTATTTACTGGAGTGTAAATATCATACATGCATAAGAGATTGATCCTATGTTTGGATTGTGCAGTTTTAGAAGCATGAATTCACTTTAAACACATGCTTTTCATCCTAGGAATTATGCAAGAGATTAGGAGCTTGGAGAGCTACAAAATTGGCTAAGTGTTGGCCAAGAACTAGCTTGTGAGCTAAGAGAGTTGAGCATACTTATGTGGAATTGTTCTAGTGAGAACAAGCTTTCTTCACTCATATTTTTGATATATGCAATATAGATAGCGGGGTTTTGAGCAATGGATTTCCCCAGATACATCTTGTGTTATGTACCATTGGTTTATCCTCTTCTTATTCATATTGTTTTCACCAATCTATTGGCTTCCACTGGTTGAAAGTAGAAGTATATTCTTGTCATGTGCTTTAGTACGTTGCATGAGCTTGTGAATCTACAACAAATTATACACAAAGACTATTTCTTGGTCTTCCCAACTTCCAAGACAGAGACCACTTCTTGGTTTTCTTGGCTTCCAATTTAGTTGCAACAAATTTTCCAAAGAAGACACAAAACTACAACACTTGGAGGATGACGAATCTATACAGTGTCGCTATAAAGAGCTTCATAATATAATGCCTATCAACACAATTATTTATGATTATGTTTATAAGGCTTACTCAATCTTTTTTCAAAAGCATTGTTTTAGTATTTCATTACATTATTTTGATCATTTTGATCTGAATAATAGTTTTGATAATATGACCATCGGATGAAATTCAAATATCTATTTTAAAAATAAAGTTTCTAATATTTTTTTTATCTAATTAAATATTAGTCTTATTATAATAATAATAATGTTTTATTTCAATTACATATTAAATTTAATATAACAATTTTACTATTAAAATATATGTAGGTGTATATATTCCATCCTTTTTGGAAGTGAACTTATAATTTTTAAAGGGAATTAAACCTATACTTTTTTTAAAACAAAAGACATACTCTTAACCATTAACTCATTAAAAAATAAAATTAATTTTATTATCAAATTTTTTTTATTCAAAAATTTGTAAATAAGTAAATTTTCCATAAATAATATTTTTTCCCACACCATGTATTTTAATATTAAAAAAAAATCAATTTAAAATTCAACTTTAATGATAAAATTCTTTAAAACCCTTTCCATAAATATATTTTATCAACCAAAAATATGTGAGAACTACTAATAATAATCTAGAATATTTCACGGGGTTAAACATTTACCACCCATCTAAAAATTATTGATAAACAACCTAGATCCGTCTTAACTTCGGACCTACCATGCTCCAAAAGGGATCAAATCTGAAAATACATTTAATCTCTCTCTATGCTTGATAGATCTTGAGTTAATATGGACATCAATTTTATTTTTATTATTTTTATTATTATTTTAAATTTTATTTTCTATCATTTGACCTAGTCAAAACGTTTACAAGATAAGAGAGGACATTACAACATCTCTTCCACATTAGGTTAGAGAGCTCCTCTTTTGACACAATAAATTTCACATCTCTATATATAAAAGTATCCTCATTTTCAATTTTATTAAAACCTCAATTTAATCTAAATGGAATATCCACAAAATATTTTTAGTAGTAGTGAGGATAGAGGGTTTAGATATATCTCAAAATTAATTATAACTTGTTTTCTTTTAGATCCAATTAAAAAAACATTATAAAATAAAATTAAAATAAAATATGTCCCAAGGTGTGTACACAACAATAATCTATCTGATTGACCATGATATACAAAAATCGTAAGAGGAGGCAAGCTGCCCACACCTGGAAACCTGGATGGCATATCTATAGCCACCATCCCAATTCTCAGCACATAATTACATTTAGGGTCTCTTAGAAATTCGTGCAAAAGGATCTAGGATGCTTATGGATATGTAGATCTCACACTCTTTGAATCAAACACACATTCATGGATTTACATAGAAAAGTACACCACCATCATTTAAAGAGCTGAAGGATAGCTTGCCGGATCATTCAACAAAAAATACAACAATTTATTGAAGTCGTTAAAACATGGCATCTTCTCTCAAGGTCCCGCAATGCTCAGTTGATGACTCCATCTTGCAAGTGCCATGCAATCCATGGTGTTCATGTTTTCCATCAGAGAATTAGTATCTTGGCTTCCACTTATCATCCATGCCACTCCTCTACATGAATCTTTGTCAATAGGTTTGTTCTTCTCATTTACTCCCCCTACAACTCATTTTGGGGTTGCCTCTTTTTCATGACCTCTATTATTACTCTAGTTTGTAATTTTAGGTCTCGCCTCTCTGTCCCACTACTTGACTTCGTATTTGTTGCAAGTTTCTTCACCTTAGCCTCCTCACAATTTTAGTTCTCTCCCCTTGATTTCAGATGTAAAGGTGAGTATCTCTTTGGTTTATTTTTACCCACCATTTGCTCGTCCCTCTTGTCAATTGACTTTCTACCTCCTTGTTGATTTCCAAAAATGACCTCATCAAAATTTCAAGAGACCACCTAGTTAGAACCCAAATTTAGACTCTTTTCCATTTGGGATAGTGGTTTCGA
The DNA here is from genome assembly GCA_000404065.3 of Pinus taeda. Lineage (NCBI taxonomy): Eukaryota > Viridiplantae > Streptophyta > Pinopsida > Pinales > Pinaceae > Pinus > Pinus taeda. The sequence continues at coordinate 74,384 of APFE030559290.1, forward strand.
TTGGTTCTAATGAGTCCAATTACCTCCTCACCCTTCTTGCTAACTTGTGATATCTCTAATTACTTATCAACAAAAAGAGAAATATCATATTTACCCTATTGCAAAGCTCTTGCAAGAAAACAACCCCTAAGTTGAAACAAGGGCTCATCCAAGCCACACTAGTATTTGTTCCTATGTAAGGAGACTTATAAAAATTCAATGAATTAGTTATAAATGCAAATCTATTCTAGGATGCAAGCAACAAAAAATAAATCCTAAATCTATCTCGATTGGGAAGATATAGATCTGATCCCAAACAAGAGCAAGGTAGTGATGTTTACACCAAATTTGAATTTAGAATAAAAATGAAGTCTAAAATCTAATGAAATAGTTTCAGGACTTAATGCTAATTCAAGCACGCATACACATTCAACTATCTGATGAATTGTCATCGTATCTCTGGTGCATATACATCTAAATTCAAATGAAATGAATTCAAATTCAATGGTATGATTGTCTTAAGGAAATAGTTCTCATAAAACAATCATTATTAAAACTAAGATAAACGTGACATCAATTTTCTAAATAGTTAACAATTATGTCATTCCTATCTATTCCAATTCGTTATTTAACTTGATAACAATTAAATCCATCATTAAAAGATAGATTTCAAATTAGTTATACAAGCATATGATTAAATGAATTTACAGTAGTGAAAAATACAAAACCATATACTTATCTAGATCAAGAATTGCATCAAATTTTAATTAAATGCAATCCATCAATCAACCTTTATCTTTGACAAAAGTGTACAAAAATTGCAGATATAATCAAATCCTTTTTTCGTACAAAAGATTCTTAGAAAATTTCATGGTAGCATGAAATTTTGAGAGCTGAAATACATCTCTTTGAATCTCTCAAAATATGGTTCAAAGAATACTTAATTCTCTACAAAATATTCCCCCTACAATAGTGCAAAAAACCCTCTTTTTATAGAGAATTTCCTCCAATGTTTCAAATCTAGAACCCTTCCTCCATTCCTCAAACTCTTATTTATAATTTACAAAAATAGATCTAAAAATGGAGAATTGTTGCAATTAGTTAAGCTTCAACAAATTTCAGCTAGAAAGATTCGTATTTTTCATGATAGTGCAACCCCATTGTCCCAAGATCTCTTAGCTTCATCCTCTCATCGTCTTTCTCAAAAAATGATGTAAAAAATATAATTAAAAAACCAATTAAATTTTCACATGAAATTGAAAATATAAAATTGAGAAAACAAATTTTCAAATTGAAATCTAATTAAATAAATAAAATAAAAAGAAATTTGTGCTCTCTATTGATCTCTACCAAGATTTCTTTGGCACATGAAGACAATCTTTGAATGAATTTGCAATAGCAAAACTTTTAGCAAATCAAATGCCAAGAATCAAAACTTAGAAAATTAGTTTATTGTTGCAAATTCGTGGCCTTATTTTATGCTAAATTTTAGGTATATTAAATGACCAAATATGATCATACAACCACTTTCAAACTCATTTCCATGATTTTAGATTTCTAACAAGCTATCTTGGATCTCATTTGGTTGAGTAAATCTCAAGATATAATTCTCCAAAGATTGAGTTTCAAAACTCACAATTTATTTAAAAAACCAATATTGAGAATAAAACAATCAACATTATTATTCTTATTCGTATTATTATTATCCAATTTTAAGGTCAGGACCAAGTGACACACCAAATTGGTATATGAGACACCCTTGTTTGTGGGACAAGGGACCCACCTCCACGCAACGATGTGATTATTAAGTTTACGAAGGCATACATACTCTACCCCTCTTGGTTTGAACTTGTGACCGCTTAAGATGAAACACAGAGTCTTAACATGCTCTTAAATTTCTATTTTAAATATTTTTTTTTATATATTTAAAATAAATTTAATTATGTTAAATATAATTTAAAATAAAATAAAATATATAAAAATAAATTAATAAAATATATCAAAACAAACTAAATATTGAGATAATTTTTCGGTGTAAATCACATGATATTTCTTCGTCCACGCGTTTCCAACCAACTAGTGTAGTTCATCATCAGGACAAGTTGAAGAATCAGATCGAGCTTTGCATGTTAAATAGTGAGAGTGGAACCTCCAATGGCTATAATTTTAGATCAGGTAATGGTTAAAATGACTAATGGCTAAATTAGACTGGGAACGGTTAGATGCATAGGACTAGGGGCGTAACTATACTTAGTAAAACTAATTTAACTAAATATTAACATATTAATTATTAAAATAGAAGTCAAATGGATATATTACCCACACGTTTTACTTTTATATATATATATATGAAACTATTTATATGGAGATATATGAAATTACATAGAGGTTAATAATAAAATAATTTTTATAAATATATCAATATATAAAAAAAATTTATTGAATTAACTAACTATTAATTCAATAAATTTATTATTTATATATTGATATATTTATAAGAAAATTTATTTATTATTTTAAACTCTATGTAATTTCATATATCCCCATATAAATAGTTTCTAATGAAATGAATGAAGAATGAATATATAAATATATAAATAGTATATATAATATATATATATATTATATATATATATATCATTAAATAGTTATTACCTTTTTAGCTAACTATAATTTAATATATATAATATATATATATATATATTTTATAATATAATTTTTATATAAAAGTAAAACCTGATATATCTATTTTGACTTCTATTTTAATAATAATAGTGTAATATTTAGTTAAATAAACTTCTTTACTAAGTATGGTTATGCCCTTGCCACGAGGGCTTTGGATTGACGGTGAATGGGTGTACTGTTAAGGGACTCCTTGCAATAGGTCACCAGTTCAAATCCGCCGGTGGGTGCTTAGGTAGTATTATATAGAAAAGTATGGTTATGCCCTTGGTCCTGTCCATCTAACCGTTTCCTATCTAATTGCCATCTAATCCATTTTAACTGTTACCTGATCTAGAATAATAGCCCGTTGAGGTTCGCTCTCACTATTTAACATGCAAAGCTGGATCTTATTCTTCAACTTGTCCTAATGATGAACCACACTAGTTGGTTTCTCACTATTTAACATGCAAAGCTGGATCTTATTCTTCAACTTGTCCTAATGATGAACCACACTAGTTGGTTTCTCACTATTTAACATGCAAAGCTGGATCTTATTCTTCAACTTGTCCTAATGATGAACCACACTAGTTGGTTTCTCACTATTTAACATGCAAAGCTGGATCTTATTCTTCAACTTGTCCTAATGATGAACCACACTAGTTAGTTCGAAACACGTCAACAAAAGAAATATCATGTGATTTACACTAGTTGGTTGGAAACACGTCAACAAAAGAAATATCATGTGATTTACGCCGAAAAATTCTCTCAAACTTGATATGGATCATAGAAGCCTCATTCAATAAACTAAATATTATTGAGATTAAATGGAAGGAGATTTGTATTAAATGAGGAGGGTCTTTGATGATACATGAAGATATGTTAAGGAAATGAGAATGGATGGAGGCCCATGAATGGGATGTGGGCTATCCCTATCCCAAATCTTTCCACTTCATTCCATATTATAAGCCTCACATTTCAATCTTTTTTTATTACTGGAATTACTTTATTTCAAACTTGATTATTTATAGAGTTTTTTTAGTGAAATTTTTTGAAAAATTTTTGGACGAGTTTTTCCGGTCTAATATCTCTAAAATTCGATAGGAATTTATTGAAATCACAATCTTGATGGGTAACCCCTGCACAATCAGAGTTTCCTATGGGTTTTCCAGGGCGCTGAATCCATATGCACAATCATAGTTTCCTATGGGTTTTCCAGGGTGCTGAATCCATATATACAGTAAAAAAACTAGTTTAAATAACACAAATCAAGATTTCACCTCAAAATTTTCCACCGAATTTTGACATTGGAAAATCCAAAATTCGCACTAAAGACAACTCCATTATTCATTCTGGGAGAAACAAATTGTTTTAAAATTGAATCTCTAAGGTACCCAACAAAAATGAAGATATATATATATATATAATTTTAAATATATTATATAATTTAAATAAATTTATATATTTTATATTTTAAAATATTATTTATATTACTTATAATAAAACTTTATATTGTACAAGCATTGGTTCACGAACTAGAGGGTGGGGTTTGCGAACTCATTCTAGGTTTGCGTCCTCACAAATTAGGTTTTGGAATAGGTATTTCTGAGACAAGCCAAAATGAATCTGTTACTTCCTATAAGAACCCGATACTTAGTATCTTCGAGCTAGGTTCTTTTGTGTAAATGGGTTCGTCGAATCCAAAAATGGGTGTGGGAGGGGTTCATGAAATTTTTAATTTTTTCCAAAAATTCTTTTCTTCTAATAATCCATGTAATGGCTTGTAGATGTGTTGAATATGTTCATGGAAGTTCAAAATCCGAGTATCAAACAATTAATAGAGAAATGATTTTGGGTATTAGATATCCATATTATATATGAGATGGAAGATAATCTCCTCTTTCCCAATAGTCTCTCTTTCCCAATAGTCGCTTACAAATAACTTAATAAGTTTAATGCATTCTTAATTAACGTGTTCACTATAATGACATTTTTATAATGCATCCTTAATTAACTTGTTCACTATAATGACATTTTTATAGTTGAATTTGGGTTCTAAAGGTTTCCAGGTTAATGGAGTGAGATCATTGTACCATAATTTTATATGAATATGGTAGAATTATAGTGGAAGGGTTGTTATGTTATTTTTAGTGCAAACCTTATTCTCAACCTTCAAGTTTACTAGGATGTAGTTAGTAGTTCCACTAAATATATAAGCTAGAGTGTTGTTCATGAAATGATTGTTCTAAGGATGGAATTATGTTATCACGAAATGGAAACATTTTCTGGAGATCAGCTTCATCTATAGGTATTCTTTCACTCATAGGAATGAAATCATCTTTTCTAGCATGAATATGTCATCCGGGTCATTAACTTTATTATAGACCTTAACAAGGTTGTGTTTCAACTTAATAAAAAAATGTATGTGAATTTTAAAAGGATTTTAGTCTACCAACCAACATCATAGACAAGTATTAGTTTGCTAAGTTTCAACTTAAACAATTGTTAACATGCATATTGTTAGGTTTCAACATAAACAATTGCTAACATGTAAGTTGGAATATTTCAAATTTCATATATATTATAATTTATAGAATATAAAATATATAAATTATAATATACCCTTGATAAATCCACCTTCAAAAAGTGATGCACCCGTCCCACATATATATATATATATATATATATATATATATATATATATGCTTTTGAATAAGTGATCTTGTAATTAAATTAATTAATTAAACAATTAATTTAATTAATAAGAATAATTGAATAACGATATTTACAAATTAATTACAATTAATTAATAACTAATATTAGAATATTTACAATTTAATTATTTTTAATGAAACTCATCAAAATAAATTAATTTAATTAATTAAAATTAAGTCAATTAAACTAAAATAATCAAATTTATTTACCATCTATAAAAGATAATAAAATACAAATTTGCAAATTTTAAACTCACGTCACAAAATTCAACCAAACTTTAACCAAACTTAATTTCAAGACCATGAGTCCAAACTCAATGGAATTTGAGCCATTGGGAAGCTATTGACAAACCACACACAATGGGGCAATCAAAAATAAAATTTGAGAAAAAAAAAAAATCCCACAAAATTAATAAAATTAGGGCATTAAAGAAGTGATTTGTCCAAAATTTACATAGAGGGTCCCCATATCCTTTGTAATAAAAATAATGGGGGTTTGTGGATACAACACTCCCCTATTTCTCACTCAGTCATGGTTCGACATGGTACCATCATCTCCACAATGATACGAGGTAGGGGCACACTAAGTTAGGCCCCCCTCTCCTACCCTCCCTCCCTACATCTCGCCTATACACATGATTTTGCCAAAGCTACTATGGATCATTATCAATGTCTCATTCCAAAGGCCATGCAGTGAGCTATTGTTGACATCGAAGGTCAATTTTGTCAAGCTAAAATATTTGTGTTAGATCATCACGTGGAGCGAGAAACCCGAGATTGAATTCCCAATATTGGAAACTCCACCAGAGAAAGCACCTCAACATACATGAAAAATATCTACCTGTACTGGAATATTAAGATGCCCGTGCATTAGGTTCTTACTGACATGTCTGACACCACACTGGGCTCCTCATTTGCATGTCAGATTCCTAGACTAAATTGACATCCTTGAGAACAAGTTGAATGACATGGATGACAATCTCAAGCAAATTTTATCTACCACTTAGAATTTGTCAACAATAGGAAATGCTCTCCCTCTCCAACTCATATTCCACCATGTAGAGTGACAACTCAAGCACAACTCCAGGAAAAATGACAACGCTCTCTGTTTAGTTTATGTTCTTTTACTTGTTTGAGAATGTAATTTGGTATCTAGGTTTATGTAATTTTGTCTATGTAAAGCCTATTTCTAGCTTAAATTCCCAGATCAAAAGACCTCTTAAACAATGTGGGCAATATGAAAATTTTTCTTCTGTGTATTGGTTTAGCATCCCCTATGACAAACCAAACCAACCCATCTATGTTGTAATCAAGTTTTTTCTCACAATAATATAATCTAAATACTATGATCTTATAAAAAAAGGAAAAATAAAAAATTATAAAAATATTTTGATTCTAAAATAAGTTATGGCTTTTGGGCATGTGGTATTAATAAGCCATTGTACTAGCTAATGGTATTGTAACGTTAAAGTCTATTTACAACTTAATAATATCCATGGTTAAGAATTTTGTTATATTATAAGTTTATTGTTAGTATTAAGTTTTTATGTTCTTATTAATTAAATTTAAATATGGGGTGGCAGGAGGGCGAGGGATTCTCACTAATATAGGGTGGCCACCCACCTATTCCACTTAGACCCCCACCATTCTTTCTTTTAGTTTTTTAGTTTCCTTAATTCAGTCACATAATTTACAATTTTTGACAATTTTTCGAGTCAACAATTGTAGTTCTCAGATAGATCTTTCTGACGAGGTATTGTATGCGTCAAATAGAGATCATATGTCAAAGTTACAACCTCACAAACTTGATGTACCAATTTACCCCAACGGGGCCCATAATTTGGTGTTTCATCTCCTAGGGTTAGGTTTATGGATTTTTGGGTTTTTCCATTGTTTCTCAATAACAAATAGGCCCTCAAGCATCATTGTAACATAGTTCAGAGGCATGTAGATGCCACATCTCTTCTCAGAGATAAGCTATCATCGCCTCGACTAGTTTATTTCCATTCTGTATGTAACCATATTTCAGTTCTTTGATGTTAATGAAATGAGGTTTTATCTCTGTTTCATCTTTGTGTTTATGGTTATATCTGTAATTTGTTGCATTCCTGTTTAAATTCGCATCAGGGGTATCAAAGTGGTATGCTCTTTCTTGATCCTTATTTGCATGTCCCCAACAAGGTCGGGGTATAAGGAGTTAAGGCTCGATCTGGTTGAACCTTTGCAAGATGAGCCTCGCAAACCCTGATGGTCACCCATGGGGAAAGAAAAGAAAGACGAGGGAGTAGGAGATCCTATCAAAATATTGATTGAGGAGGCCCTCGAGGAACAAAGGAACTTGATGATGGATAACTTTACTCAGATCCTTCAACAGTTGCCCACTGGCAGTGCATCCACATCCAGCAGCCACTTTGGAGGTGCCACTCCTTTTAAGGTACAAGTAAACTTTGAAATTCCCACATTTGAGGAAAAAATAGATGCAAACATCGTAGATAAATGGTTGAATTTGATAGAAGGATATTTTTCTATTCGTGCTTTTTCCAGTCATGAAAATATTACTATTTCTCTTCTCAAAGTCACCCCCCGCGTCAAGGACTGGTGGGAAACCTACTATGAGGAGAACGATGAAAGTATGCCCTTACTGTTTTCATCTGCACCCACTTGGAATTCATTCCAGGATGCCACCAAGGAGAAGTACTACCATGTCGGGAGCTATGAGGATAAATACATAAAGTGGACCATGCTGCGGTAAGGAAGGAACTAAGACGTGCCAAAGTTTACCAATGTTTTTCATATCCTTTGCACGAAGTTGGGTATCAAGTATTATGAGAAATATTTGGTACTCAAGTACAATGACTGTCTACATAGGTACATACAATATGAGTTAGAGTTCCTGGACATCTCCTCACTTGACACAACATACCGATACGCTGTCAAGATTGAGTAGAAGCTTAAACAGAAAAAAAGAGACTTTGGATATGCAAATCCGAAGAAAGGGAAAGGTGCCCTCGAACTGCAGAACGAAGGACAAAGCCAAGGCAGGGCAGCACAAGACAACTCACCAAAGCCACAAGAAAATAACAACACTGCAAAGCCGAAGAAGGACACATGAAAGTGGCATAAGTTCCATAAGAGCTCCACTCACAACATAAGTGAGTGTCGGGAGAAGCAATCACTGGTGGCCGAGCTAAAGGCTTTTGAATCAAATGCATGTTCCAACTCTGAGTCAAAGCATGACAAGAGGAGTGACAAAGGGAAGCAAATTATCAATGCAAAGCCCAATGCCATCGTTGCCACCATGAAGATCTAGAAGGAGGAACCCAAAGATCCAAAGGAGGAGGAGCGCCTCTTCCACTCCCAGATGTGGGTAAGTGGTTCCCACTACAGTTCATTTTCGACAATGGGAGCCAAAAGAACCTCATTTCAGCAGAGGTCATGAAGCGATTGGGCTTACTGACCACAACACACCCACAACCGTACACCATTGGGTGGCTTCACCAAGGACGGGATCTTCGTGTCAGTCAGTAGTGCCACCTTCCATACATCATGAAGCCCTTCACAGATGAGGTATTATGTGACATTACTCCTTTTGATGTTTGTGATGTATTATTAGGCCAACTATACTTGTGGAAGCGAAATAATGTGAATGAGTCAAGGCCTTGTGCTATTATTATTACCTTGGGAAATAAGTTGTACATGATACCAGAGGTAGCACCACATACTACCATCTCTTTGGTTACAGAAAAAAATGCAGTAAGTTCGTTTCCAAAATCGGGAAATTTATTTTCCTGATGATACGCCCTCAAGAAAAGAAGAAGACGGTGGCCACGACCTCCAAACAGGGCCCCTCTGCATGACAATAATAGATGGACAAAGTCGTGGAGGAGTACGAGGACATCTTCACCTCCCCCACAGAGGTGCCTCTGCACTGTCAGGTCAAGAACTCCATTGATCTAACCCCAAGTGCATCATTTCCCAATGGACCAATCTATCGGCGCTCCATTATGGAGAACGACGAAATCAAGAGGCAGATTCAGGAGCTACTGCAGAAAGGTCACATCTGGCCAAGTTCATCACCCTGTGGGAGGTTGATCATGTTGGTACAAAAGAAGGATGGGACTTGGAGACTCTGTATTGACTATCGGGTGTTGAACAAGATCACTGTCTAGAAAAGGTACCTAATCCCCTAGATTGATGATCTTCTGGATCAACTCAAGGGGGGAAATATTTTAACAAGATCAACTTGAAGTCTGGATATTACCAAGTACCAAATGAACCCTATGATGTGTGGAAGACTACCTTCAAAGCCAAGGAGGGCCTTTTTGAATGGTTGGTTATGCCTTTCAGGTTGACGAATGCTCCCGCAACCTTCATGAGGCTGATGGATGACACCTTGTGGCCATTCACCAATTCATTTGTAGTGGTATACTTGGATGACATCCTAATATTTAGCCAGAGTTGGGAAGAGAACCTTCACCACATCCAACAGGTTCTCCAAACACTGCGACAACACAAGTTGTGTGCCAATTTGGAGAAATGCACTTTTGGCATGACCCAGGTTTAGTATTTGGGATACATTATTGATGATGGGTAGTGCATGTGGATCTAGCTAAGATCCAAGTCATTCAGGGCTAGCTAGTCCCAATCACTCTGACATAGCTCTACAACTTTCTAAGTCTTGCCAATTTGTTTCGCAGGTTCATGTTGGGGTTCTCTCATATCACTTGGCCCTTGAGTCAAGTCACCAAGGGAGGAGCAAAAGCAAAATTATTCTCCTACGAATCTCAACAGAAGGAATTCATAGCGTTGAAACATTTCTTCTACTCTGCACCAGTGCTTACATTACCAGACTTAACAACCATTTGAGATCGAGATAGATGCCTCTGACTGTGCTATTGGAGTAGTCCTTACTCAACAGGTTCATCCAGTGGCATATCACAGTGAGACAATTTCAGACACAGTCCAGAAGTATCCCACTTATGACAAAGAGATGTATTCCATTGTGAAAGCCTACCGACAATGGAAGTATTACATTTTGGGGAAGGAAATGGTCATCCACACAGACCACTCACCCATGTCGTTTATACAAACATAAGGGGAGTTGCAGAATGATCGCCATCAGAAGTGGTCCACATACCTGCAATAGTTCCATTTGAATATCAAGTATAAGAAGGGCAACACCAATAATGTTGCAGGCTGCCTCAACCGACCACTGATGATGGCATTAACCACCATTCTCAACTCTTGTGGGCACGATACTTTTGATTGACCACTTCTCTACAAAAGCAACCCAGAATTCGGCCACACATACTAGGCGCTCTTGTAGGGTGAGAAAGTTCCATATTTTTACCTCTAGGATGCACTATTATGCCACCTAGGACACCTTTTTGTTCCTTCAAGCGAGCGTGCCAATATGATTTTGGAAGCGCGCTGTAGTCAGGTCGCTGGGCATTTCTCGGTCGATAAAACAGTGGAAGTACTACAAAATTATTTCTGTTGGCTGAATCTTCAACATGATGTTGGGAAGTACATGAGATCCTGCACTACTTGCATCAATACCAAACCGACCATAAAGAAGCAAGGCCCTTATAATCCGCTGCCTATCCCTAGTTGACCTTGGGAATCCATCTCCATGGATTACATGTCGGGCCTTCCACCTACTAAGCATGGCAAAGACTGTGTTTTTTTGGTCATCGACAGATTCTCAAAGATGGTCATTATGATGGCATACAAGAAGAATATCATAGTGGAAGCCACTGCTAACCTCTTCTTTGAACGAGAGTGAGTACACTTTGGGATCCCACAATCTATCATCTCAAATCGGGGCAGTAGGTTCCTCAGTACATTTTGGTCCAGTCTCTAGTCGATGCTGGACACCAAGCTCACTGTCCATAAATTTCCATCCCCAAACTGATGGCCAAATAGAGGTCATCAATAGGATGATCATACAACTGAACAAAACCCTTTTAAGGTGGGCTTGGGATTCCAGCCACTATGTCCCATTGATGTGGCCATATCATTTGCATTTACTCAAGTAGATTTAGCTCATGTTGAGTCCAAAACCGGCAAGGCAAACAACTTCATTGAGCACATTTAGCACATTCGCTATCAGGTCCACAACATTATAGAGAAATCAAATGCCAAGTACAAGTAGTGCCATGATCAACATTAGGTGCCACACAAGTTTTAGGTGGGCAACAAAGTTTGGTTGCATTTGCAGAAGGAACGCCTTATCGAAGCCTATCAGAAACTATGACCACTCCGATATGGTCCTTACACCATTACCAAGGTTGTGGGAGACAATGCATTTGAGCTCAGCATTCCCCCATTCTTTGGCTTGCACCTAGTGTTCAATGTGGACTGCCTTCAACCATACTTCCCACCACTATTGGACACATCACACATTGCAGAACAACTCACTCTTATAGAGTTAAACCCAAACTGCATGGAACAAGGCACAACTAATTGAATCATGGGCACACAGATCAAGAACACTCAATAGCAAAGGATCCAACTATATCGAGTTGTCAAACTAGGCCAAATCCTTCACCAAAGCAAGTGGCTCACCAAGGACCAAGTTTAGCAGAAGTTTCCTCATCTCATGGAGGAACTTAACGGAATGGGGACCATTTCTTCCTAAGGGGGGAGGAATGGTCCAGGTCGATATTGGTGGACACTCAGCTATTCCACTTAGACCCCCACCATTTTTTCTTTCAGTTTTTCAGTTTTCTTAATTGTAGAACAATTTACTATTCTTGGCAGGTTTTCGAGTCCTAAACTTCCGGAGCTGTTTTGAGGCCCTAAACAATGTTTTTTTTTGGAAAATCATATGCGGAAAATACGAGCCTTTAACTCAATATTCACTATTAAGAGTTGTGGCCTTCAGATATATCTTTCTAATGAAGTATCATATGCATCAAATGGAGATCATATGCCAAAGTTACGACCTCGGGAAGTTGATGTACCAATTTACCCAACGGGGCCCATAGTTTGGTGTTTCATCTCCTAGGGTTAGATTTTTGGATGTTTGGGGTTTTCCATTATTTCTCAATAATAAATAGGCCCTCATGCCTCATTGTAACATAGTTCAGAGGCATGTAGCTGGCACATATCTTATCAGAGATAAGCTACCATTGCCCAAGCTAGTTTATTTCCATTCTGTATGTAAGCATATTTCATTTCTTTGATGTTAATGAAATGAAGTTTTATTTTTGTTGCATCTTTGTGTTTATGGTTATATCTGTAATTTGTTGCATTCGTGTTTAAATTTAGATCATGGATGAAAGACCAACAACCAAGAAGAAGCATATGGCTTGTTCCTAGGCCTTACCCTAACTCAAAAGAAGGGCATAAAAACAATACAGGTTTTAGGAGATTCCATGATGATTATTAGACACATGATATATGCTACAAAAGCTAAAAGCACTACCCTAAACCAAATTATCAATAGATCCGATAGACTGCTCCCTCCTTCGATTTTTTGTCCTTCTACTATATTCTCAGAATAAATAACCAAGAAGGAGACAAACAGGCTAATCATGGATGCTAGTTGAGAGAAGAAAGATGCATATTGAATCATGTTGAGAGCATGACTAGCATCCCATAAGTAAATTGATGGGATACCATTTTTGGTTAGTGAGAGAGGCTCGAAGCATTGCAAGGAAATTAATATAGTTAGGGATTGGAGACATTCTTTTCATGTTATTTAAGGTGGTAAATTGGCCCTTCCACCCTCCCCTTTGTGCCCTTGTGTCCCATGCACCCCCTGCAGCTCCCTCCACTTCCCCTCCTCCTTATTATCCCCCGCACCCTTCTCTCATCCGTTCTCCTTTCCTTTCCCCCATAGCCCCCCCTCACCCATTCACCTCTCCATGCCATCCCACCTCATCCCTTCAGCCCTTGGGCCCTGTTACATCATATCATCCGTGCTTTGGTCTACCATGGAGCCTCGTGGCAAGACTATCCTATATCTTCATTTGTGATGTGTCAGAGTCCGTCATCCTAGTACTACACTTGTTTTCGAAAGGGACCTCAGCGTGCGTCTTCAGTTCCCACACCCTGGTTCATGGGGTAAAGGGCGACACATCTCCTCATGAGATTGGAGGAGTATGGGATTTTCGAAGAAAAATTTAATTATGGTTCACAGAGAAGCCTTGTTCACTCGTGAGAGGATAATTTGGCTGGGAAGAATGGATCATGAGCAGTGCGGGGAATTAATGGAGGATGACAGGGAAATAATGGAGACTTATCGGGATCTCAGCTGCATTAGCCTCTTCACTCAGTCTGACAGAGGCTATAAAGGGAATAATGATATGTTCTATTTGTATGATTTAAGGATATATGTTGCTAAGGTGGCCTTTGCGAAGGCCTCACGATTGAAGCTGAGGTCGCTAGTTGTTTGTTATTAAACATGGGTTGATGGGATGAAATTCAAGGAGGGCCTGAGTGAAATTGAGGGTCTGAGGGCATTTGAGAGTCTCTATGTTCATACTGGGTTGGACGTCTTTGTTTTACTAAAGTGGGTAGAGGTTCAGGTCCAGAATCTAGGAGAAAATTTGTTAGTCAAACAATGGAGGGAGGTTTCGTTGAACACGACTATGGGTGAGAAGGACTATATTTCTTGGGTCTGTGAGGGTGCCCTGGAGGACAACGAGGAGGAAAGGGTCAAGCACGCTCTGGATTTGAGTGGGAGTGACAAAAAGTTCTAGAACATTTTGGACAGTTGAAAAATGGATTCTAGGGTGCAAAGTGCAGAGGCTAGTTCCTATTCGGGCTCCCGGGGTAGTCGCAGGTTGAGGGCAGGGGGGCCATATTGGGAACTTCTCTGGAGGGAAGGAGAAATTGACCATCCTGCATCAACTGCGTGCAAGACCACTTGGAGTTGAGAGAAGGCCTAACTGAATTGCAACACATCATATATCAGTAACTACAAGAGAAAATGTCAATGAAAGAGAGAAAGTTGGAGAAACAAGAGCGTATACGTCAACTGGAAGATGATGTTGATGCAATGAGGCATCAAATTGAGCAGCTTAAGCTCAAAGTGCACAAGGGCAACAAGGAAAATGAGGAGGACTTGACGAACGAGGACCATAATAAAAGCTCCAAAGATATCTCAATTGGCCTGGACCTTAACAGTTCAACATCAATAGATATCTAGCTTTCATATGTTTTTTCTCACAGTTTTTATATGATGCATTGTAAATGTAAATATCTTCTGTTTCAATTTTGTTGAATTTATAGTTGTAAAAGCTTCTGAATGGGGAATTTTAGTGGGCATATAAGACATAGCCTAAATAGTAGGTTTGCAGAACAAATGAAACATTATCAGCTCTTTGAAAGCGAGGAAAAATCTATGTAAACTCCCAATTTTGTTTGTGAAAGAGTGCGATATAGTTTATATAAAAATCTACTCATTCTAGTTAAAAAACAAATATATTTAAATATTAGTTTTATAAAGTAAATACATTTTAATTTATATGTGATATATTTTAATATGATATTTTTTTTTTCCAATGAAAAAAGCATAACTTTTTATTAAGAGTATAAAAAGTTACATCCCTTGTACAAAAATGTTTCGTCCTGAAGAGAGAAACATAAAACTAGTATCCACTTCCCATATATAAGGCTGGGAATCTTGTAGCTATGAGGGATCGAAGATCAACCTCCATATTTAGACAAATAACAAAGATCCAAAAACCGAACAGTGACTCTGTCCGCGGAGAAAGAAACAGGAACAGTGCGTTGGGTAACAGAAACCCACATGAAACATCTGTTGAAACATAAATGAAAACAGAACTGTGGCCTCCTACGCGAGGAAAACAACCACGTACATATAGAAATATATATGAAGAGTATATAATGAGAGAAGACAACCGCTGTTACAGCGAAAAAAGATCCGCTGTTTTGAGTATGGAAAAAAACTGATATAATGATGCACCGAGATGTAAACAGGACCAAAAAGCCGTCACAGTGGCGGATCAAAAGGAGGGACCATTGTTGAGGAAGACCGTCCCTGTACAGATTCTTCTATAGACCAATGCCCCATATCTTGTTGTAGGCCAGATTTAGAAAGTTGGTCTGTTGTTGCATTATGTTCCCTGAAAATATGGCAAATAGAGACGCAATTAAAATGATATTTAAGAGAAACAATCTCCTCAAGAAGGGGATTCAAAACCTGATTGTGACACACTGATTTCCCATTGACCCAATTTACAACATTCATCGAGTCTCCAAAAATTTGTATAGACAATAAATTCTTTTTTATGGCCCAGCACATGAGGAGGCGAAGAGCAGCCAGTTCAGCGTAATTGTTAGTTCCTTGACCTATACCCACATAAGCTTTGAGAAGATGGTCTTGGGAGAGATGGATGCAAATGCCTGCGCCTGCCTTGTTTTCTTGGGAAGCCCCATCAAAAAAAGCCCATGGTATACCTTCTTTGATATCAGGGGGGATATTCCTGTTCTGAGAGCTTTTAGGATCAGGGGGAGGAATAGCTGTGTAAATTGCCACACATTGTGATGCTATTATTGGAATAGGAATGCTCTGATCATGAAAAATGCTCTTATTACGAGCAATCCATATACCCCAGAAAAAAATAGGAGGTAGGTTTCTGAGGTTCCCTTCAGAGTGATTTTTCCACCAGGTCTCCCAGGCTATATCAATGGGAGAATCCCCCCAGTGGTCCTTTAATTTTAGCAGAGCAGTTATCTCATTCCAAAGCTATAAGGAAATAGGACATGAGGAGAAAAGGTGGTTGATGGATTCTTCATTTTGCTTGCAAAGAGGACATCTTCCTGGCCCAATGATGAATCTAGATTGGAGGATGTCCCATGTAGGAATCTTTTTCCTCAGCATACACCATAACAGGATCCTGGATTTCTGTGGACATTTCAATTCCCATAGATTTTTTGACCACCATGCCGCGGCGGCCCATCCTTTTTTCTCCATGAGGAAATCATAGCCCTCTTTTGGGGAATATCCACCAGATTTACCAAGAGCCCATATTAATTGGTCCTGGTCGTTTTTCAATCGAATATGGGATCGATGAAGTTCAGTGATGAACTGTGACCATTCCTGGTGCCATCTGATGGGTAAATCAAGATCCTCCGCCCTTTTCCATGACTGCCCCCAAATGGTTGATTGTCCCACATTCTCCACTTGATTAAGGGTATGTATACCCCTGAAGTCTAACTGAGCTATTAATTCAGGGGAAAGGGCATAAAAATTATTACATCCAACCCAAGGGTCCCTGCCAATCTTTACATTCTTCCCATCTCCAACTTTCCATGCCAAACCTTGTTCAATGATTGAGAAACCTGCTACAGTAGCTTTCCATATGACAGAAGACTGTTTCGAGTTCTTATCCTGTGATCTGATCCATTCTTCCAAGGGGCAAGGATCGATATATTTCCTTTTGATAACCTTAGTCCAGAGGTTGTCCATTGTGATGAGCCGCCAGCCAGATTTTGCAGCCAATGATAGGCTGAAATCTGGAAGCCTTTTAATACCCCATCCCCCCATTGCCTTTGGACGAGCGATCTTATCCCATGCCACCCATGGGAGAACTGTTTTCTCTTTTGCACCATCCCATAAAAACCTACAGCAAAGCCTCCTAATCTTTTCCAAAATGCCCTTTGGAATCCACGTGAGAGCAGCCCAATACACCGGGATAGCCATAAGGACGGACTTTAAGAGGGTTAATCTACCTGCTCTGGAGAGCCATCTGAAACTCCAATGAGATATTCTTGCCTCTATCTTTGCTATCAGCCAGGACCAGTCCTCTTTCTTGTAAGAATCCGGCTTTAGCCAAAAACCCAAATATTTAAAAGGAGATGACAAAGGCTAAACTTGAAAGGGGAGCAAATTTGACAATGTGCAACACTCTCTTCTGTTGAAACCTGCCACACAAACCTGAGATTTCCCATGATTTAATTGCATTCCTGAAGCTTTCATAAAGAGATCAATGATATTTTTAAATTCCTTTAATTCCTCAGGAGAACCATTGGAGAAAATCAGAATATCATCGACAAAGAGCAAATGGGTGATAAAGAGATTTACAGCCACCTCAATACCTTTTACCTTAAGTGACCTTCTGGCATTATGAATCAGTCTGCTGAGCCCTTCTGCCACCAGCAAAAAGAGGAGAGGAGATAAGGGGCAGCCTTGTCTGAGACCCCTTTGACTGTTAAAGAAAGGTGAGGCCGCACCATTTAACAGTACTGCAAAACTGACGTTTGAGATACACCCCATAATCCAGCTGATGAAAGTATACGAGAAACCCAAATGTGTGAGTAGCATTCTGAGATAAAGCCAGTTTATACGGTCATATGCCTTTGAGAGGTCAATTTTCAATACCACCCCTTTCTTCTTTTTCTGTTTTATACTGTGAAGGACCTCTTGGGCAACACCAATAGCTTCATGTATTTGTCTGCCTTCCAAAAATCCAAATTGCTCCGACGAAATGTTCCTTGATAAAATAGGGAGCAGTCTGATTGCTATCACTTTTGCAATGATTTTATATATGCAATTGCACAAAGAGATAGGACGGAAATCTTCAAAAGATTCCGGTTCATCTTTCTTGGGAATCAGAGCAATAAAAGTAGAGTTAAAAGGTTTGTAAATGGAGCCTTTTAACCGTGATTCCTCTACTACCTCTGTAATCTCATTTCCGATTTGGTCAAAAAAGTGAAGGAACAGTTCAATAGTCCAGCCATCCGGGCCTGGACTTTTATCCTTTCCCATACATTTCATTGCCGCCTCAACCTCCTCCTTTGTCACAGGGCCCGCTCCTCGAGAAATCTGGGGAAGCATTGGGCAGTTCTCAGAACTTCAGCAATAGTTGCCTCACCTGGATCTGCAAAAATTCTTTGGAAATGTCTCTGGGCCAGGCCCGATAGATCAGCGAAGGTGTTTATCTCTCTACCTTCCTCGTTTTTTAAACTCCATATGGTATTTGCAGATCTCCTCCCTTTGGCGTAATTGTGAAAAAAGCTCGTGTTTTCATCTCCTGCCTTGAGCCAAATTGCCTGACTTTTCAGTCTCCATTCCTCTTCCTTTGCTAAAAGGATCTGATTTTGGGCTTTTTCCAATTGAAGGATTCTATCTTTGGAAGCCTGAGATGAATAACCATCTACATCCATGCTTTCCAGTGATTGTAGTTCTTCCCTGATTTTTGACAGGTCTTCATTTTGTTTTTTCTGTCTTTCTTTTGCCCATAGAATAGTGACTTTCTTCAGTCTTTTCAAATTTTCCATAAATAAAAAGCTCTTGCTCTCAGAGGATTGTCCATCAGGGTGGATCCATGTAGAAGCGAAAAGTGAGATGAAGGAAGGTTCAAGGAGCCAAGAGGAATTGAATTTGAAAGGGGAAGGGGGTTTAGGAGGGGGAAAGGATAGGTCAAGAAAAATTGGAAAGTGGTCTGAATTCCCACATTCGTCAGACCATTGTCGTAACAGAGGCACCCTAGAGAGAAGACCCTCAGAGATTAGAAAACGGTCCAATCTTTTTGCAATCCTATCCTCCCCTGAGCGTCTGTTCCTCCATGTGGGCTTTAATTTTATTGGAGAAGGATCAAAGAGCTGATGGTCAGAAATAAACTAGAAGAAAAAATCAGTGAGCGGGTCCTCCCTAGCAGAGGGACCCCAAGCTTCTACTCTGCCAATCGAGAAGTTGAGATCCCCTCCCACAATCATCAAAGGAGCTTTCATCAGAGATTTTGCCATCAGATCAATCCAAAAAGATTCCCTTTCTTGGCAAGGAGCGTATATATTGACGATCTGAAAAGATATGGGAAAATCTGGGCAAACAACCTCCATCCCCATAACATTCTTCAAACCCCACATATTTAAACACTTAATTTTTCCTTCTCTGAGGCCAATCGCCAAGCCACCAGAGTGTCCGGCAGAATCAATAGCATAAAAAGACCAGCCCGGAAGCAAGGATTTTAAGGCCAGTTCGACCTCATGACCACGCCCCAGCGTTTCTTGAAGGAAAAGAATATCTGATTTGGAAGATTGTAACCAATCCTTTAGCGCCAGTTTTTTCGACTTACTGGCAAGGCCCCTGCAATTCCATGATGATAAAATCATTTCTTAACATGGTCGTGGGGTAACGCTGCTCTAAGAACCCCAGGAATAGAAAACTGTTTTCCATCCGCCACATCAATTTTTGCTTTTATTTTTGCTTTCGATAGGTCTGATTTCCTGCCCCTCTTCCCTTTAAAATGACCAAGGGATGGGGTCTGACCAAGCCCGCCCAGAGCCCCAACATTATCGGATTTTGACCCCATGGATCGGAGGTTATAAGGGCAAGGAGGGATTTGTGGCGGAGGAGAGAGGGGAGGCCAAGTTTTCCCACAGGATAAGTTATGAGAAATCGGTTTCTCCTGCACCGTATCGTCCACTTGACATATATCTGGATGAGGACTGTTTTCGGGAGATATTGCTAAGTGTGTCACAAATTCTGAATGTACATCCATCTTTGGGACATCAGATAAAATAGAATTTTTAGGAGAAGAGATTGAAGGAGGAGTTTTCTTACCCTCGACCTCCGCGCGCGGTGAAGACGGAATGGGAGATGGGGGCCGTGCTTTCACCATCTCAGCACCCGCTGGCGTAGTGTCTTCGTCCGCTATTCCTTTTGTGATCTGAACCTCCTCTTTATTGCCTCCAACTGCCAATGCACCCGAATTCTCGCCAGCTTCCGCATTCGGAGGCATTTCACTCGATCCCTGATCATTTCGAGCCTGTGCCTTCCTTGGAGTCCTTTGGTCATTTTGCTTCCGGAAGTGTCGCTGCCTTCTGATCAAAGGACATCTCTTTGCCAGATGACCATATTCATGACAAATATGGCATCGAAAAGGCAGATGTTCATAGTCCAAAACTTGAACATAAATATAATCTCTGTACTGTAGGGTTATTTCTTTTGCCAGTCCCCTACTTGTATCCAAATTTGTTAATATGCGAGCAGTTGCCCTGACCTTCGTTTCCATGAATGAGAGATCCGCCTCCATAAATGTACCCAGACGATTACCAATGGATTTAAAAACCGCTTCAGTCCATAGGAAGAATGGTAGTCCTGGGGCCCGAACCCATACAGGGAAAACCTCTGTATTCTCTTTCACTGCATCAAAAAGGGGAGTCCAGCGCTTCATTAGCACAGGAATGGGACCAAAACTCCAGTTTTTCCCCAAAACCCAGTCAGCAGCTTCCTTATCTGCAAATTTGAGCATAAACCACCCTTTGACTAGACATTGTGCCTCAAAAATTAGAGGGACTTCCTTGATAAATTGTTCTGCACCCCATTTCTGGAGGTCCTCAGGGGAAAACTTCCTACCTCTAGCCCGACCAACAATGGTGCTTTCTGCTACAGCAAGGGATTCATCTATAGAAACTTCCATGCCTAAAATAAGATTCTCCTTTATCACCTGTGACCCAATGCGAAACGGGGGTTTTCCTTTTGCGCTCTTATTGCTGTTACCTCCAGAGAAATTACGACGCTCCTCTTTTCTGTCTAACCCCTCAACATCATGGTGAGGACGAGTCTCATCACAGGGACCCTCAAACTGCTCTTGATGCCGGTGAGAATGAACATCCCCAGCGTTCCGGGGAGCGGTGAAGTTAGAGATAGGTACCTCAAGAGATCCCCGGACTCCCTCCTTAGGAACATAGGACCCCAGGCTAAACCCAGGAGTAGGGTTCTCAGAAAGAAAATGAGAAGATAGAGCGGACCCCCTGTTCTGCAGTGTACTAACCTCAGAAGCAGTAAACAGGATATTGTTTTGAGTGCTCACCAGAGATTCAAGGCAACCCAAGCCGACAGATGGTGGATACCAGCCGATTGGCGTCTTACCCTTTGCCCCCGACGCCGTTACAACCGCCTCCTTCTCAAACGCCGCAGATGCCGCAGGAACCCAACCAGAATCACCCTGGATTGCAGTCGTGCCTTCAACAGTCGATACCACCCCGGTTTGGATCAGAGGAAAAAAGAAATCCGACGAGGGGAAAAACCCAGATTCAGAGAATTTTTTAACCCCGAAAAACTGATGCAGGTTCTTTTCTGTCGGTTCCTTACCCCACATGGATAAAACATCTTCCAAAGTTGGGTCCAGATCCACACATTCCTCGTAGTTAACCATGATTAGGCCAATAAACAATGAAAAAACGCCAGCAGTGACAGAGCGGTTTGACCCAAGCAACAAATCTCTGTTCCGATAAAACGTGAAAAACGAAAATGCCAGTGGGAGGTAAAAGGGAGATAGAAACTACCGTCGAAAAAAGACAAGGGGAAAAGGGGTTATACCGCCCTTTGACCTACAAGGCAAGTCCGTGAAACCTCCACCCTGTCCTTAGACTTTGAGTGGAGGAAGAAACAGCCGGTAGACTGTACCTGCAACCGGGTGATGCCTCAGTACTAATGGCCGCGACCGTGCCTGGATTACTCCACAACCACGCGCCTCCCAAAACCTAACCAGCGCCATCGCGTGAACCTCCTCATCCTCGTTCCGTTGTCCCTCTCACGGAGGAGATTATGTGGGTGTATCACCTTATCTTTGACTTTATCATAACGCTTTTTATCATATTTATAATTTTTTATATATATTATTAATTACTATATTTATTCTATTTTATTATTTATAGTATTGCATATGAAAATTTTTATATTATGGTACTGAATATTTAAATATAATTATTTATTAAATTTATTGGTTTATTTTAATAAAAACATAAGTGTATTAATTATTTCTTTTTTATTTTATGATA
This sequence comes from Pinus taeda, assembly GCA_000404065.3. Taxonomy (NCBI): domain Eukaryota; kingdom Viridiplantae; phylum Streptophyta; class Pinopsida; order Pinales; family Pinaceae; genus Pinus; species Pinus taeda. The sequence continues at coordinate 96,499 of APFE030559290.1, forward strand.
TTTAAATGGTTTAAATACGACTGGACACTAAATTCATTGGCCATATGCCTATGCGATTGTGATTTGTGATAGAATGGCGGACCCAATGGGTTTATAGATGCGATCACATATTATTTGAACTCTGAATGAACGCTCCATAATGCGTTTTCCTATGTATTTCCGTTATTTGGTTATTTCCGCCAGAGAAAGGAAAAACAATCGGGTGGCTATGCCCATCAGTTCCTTTCCATGTGTAAACGGATTCTTGTAAAGAAACATTCGGGTTCTTCAATGATGGAGGACTGCAACCAATGTGTTACAAAAACACAGAGAGCACAATTGACCGAGGGTTGCTTGGAGGTCACTTGGAGGTCGAGCAAACCATTGATAACACAGGGAGTTATGCTCAGGAGAAGCCCAAGAGGCTCAGAGATGCTTGAATGTTGACTGTAAGCCTAGAGGAGGCAGTCTGCGGAGTCGGGGTGACTCAAAAGTAGAGGGTCGCTTGGAGGTCAAGCGAAACTAGAAGCTCGTGAGAGCTAGAGCGAGAGCCAAGAGCAGAGAGCCAGAGCCAGATCCAGAGCCAGAGCCAGAGCCGAGAGCCAGAGCCAGAGTCAAGAGCCAGAGCCAGAGCTAGAGCCAAGAGCCAAAGCCAGAGCCAGAGCCAGAATCGAGAGCCGAGAGCCAAAGCCAAAGCAAGAGCCAGAGCCAAGAGCTGAGAGATAGTGAGCAAAACGGTTAGGGATAAGATGGCACTCTAAGCCCAATGTTTCAGTTGTAAACCATTGGAGTTGAGTCAAAGACTTGTAAAAGAATTCAGACCATAATCCCAGAGAGCCTAGTCGAGTTAACTAGAGCTCACGGAGACGTAGCCCAAGAGGTCTGGGTGAACTCCTAATTATATTGTTGTCTTATGTGTTTTTTGATTTATTTACTGTTATGTGTGTTTACATATCAGCATAAGAAAATATACATAAGCACATAAACAGTCTAAAAACAAACATAAGCATGCACCTCTTTTAAGCACTTTTAATTCTGCAAATTGTCAAGCATAAACTAGATCTTGGGAATATAGATAAGCTTTGGAGTGGGAGAGGCTCTTATAAGCTGACAAAAAGCCTTTAGTGCCCCATTTCAGATCAATGCACATGATGAAAATGTGGAGGACTACTTACTTGGGAAGAATTTTGTTCCAATTTCAAATCATGGAACCTAAGTTTAATGCAAGACACGCCAAATAGTTGGATTTGATCAATGAGTTTGGATTTGATATAAAGAACATTAAGGGAAAGGAGAACAAGGTACTAGATGCACTTAGTAGGAGTCTATAAGTGGCTCACTTGGAATCAATAAACATTTTTGAGGTTGACATTAAGGAAATGATCAAGGAGGAATTAATACATGATGAGCATTACCAACATGTGAAGGAATGCTTGCAACAAGAACCATAAATATCAATGAGTAAGAATTACAAACTCACTACATATGGTGTGTTGAAGTTCAAGAAGAAATGGTATGTGCCTTGCATTGGAAACTTGGTATGCACCTTGCATTGGAAGCTTGAAAAACCTCATCATGGATGACTTTCATAAAATACCTTATTCAAGTCATCCTAGTTATAAAAAAATTATAACACCAATGAAGAAGAGGTATTATTGGATGAGCATGAAGAAGGAAGTGGTTGATTACATTACCAGGTGCCTAGAGTGCCAACAAGTTAAAGTGGAATGTAGGAATCTAGTGGGATTATACATTCAATCCCAATTCCTAAGTGGAAGTGGGAAGTCACATCTATGGATTTCATTACAGGATTACCAAAAAACTTCCAAGAAGCATGATGATATAATGGTGCTTGTGGAAACATTGAGCAAGGAAAATCACTTTATTCCTTGTCATGCATCATCTAAAGAGGTGGGAATAGTACTTATCACTAGTTGAATTCACATACAAAAATGGGTATCAAGAGTCATTAAAGATGAAACTTTTCTAGAATTTATATGAGAAGAAATGCAACACTCCTATTAGTTGGGATTATCCAGTAAGCAAGGTGGTTCTTAGGCCCGATATGCTAAAGGAAATGGAGCAGGAGGTAATTAACATCATGAAAAAACTAAAAGAATGCAACCATAGGAAAAATATCCTTGCATACTAGCAGAGAATGTACAAGGAATTCCAAGTGGGAGAACATGTCTATCTCTGCATTAGACCAAGGAAGAGCTCATTAAGAGTTGGATCTTGTGTTAATTTAGCACCTAGATTTTGTGGACCATTTCAAATTTTGGAAAGAGTGGGGCTAGTTGCTTATATATTTTCCTTACCACCAACAGTGAAAGCACATGATGTTTTCCACATTTCTTTTCTTAAGATGTATGTGATACTAATCATGTTTTGGATTTGTCTGCGATAGAGGTGGAATTCG
>APFE030559297.1:23963-43923 GCA_000404065.3 Pinus taeda
ACTCAATCTGAGCTTTGATACCAAGATAAAATATGCACTGAATTGAAAAGAAAGAGATGTAGCTCTCAGGTGTGGCCTACACTTGGAGACTACACTCACAAAACTTTGAGAGATTTCTCTCGTTCACTCTATTACACATCAATCAAAAGATTACATCATTAAATACAATACTAGGAAATAGGAAGTTGTACCAAAACCCCATAACTATAGGAAATAATCCTAAACTAGGGAGAAAGTTACAACAATGTAACCATTTTCTCCATTAATATCAAAAGAATATTAATTATTCTCAACTATATACACATATTCGTTTGGGTTAAAGGGCGATATGTTACTCGTACCAAAAACATTTCGAAGCTGATAGGATCAATGAAAAAACTGAAACCCTAGTCATCAATTGTTAACGAAGTAAATGTATATTAAGGCCAAAGTTTATTTTTTCATCGGAATTTAGAGATACAATTGTTAAGACTACGTTAGAGATATAATTGTCAAGACTACGTTATTTAAAAGGTATTCTCGAGTGAATAAATTAATTTTGAATTTTGAAAAATTCTACTATTTCAATATATGAAGCAAAATATATATTTATATGTTTATAATATTTTTTCATTTTATTTAAATTAGTATAGATTTATTTTTACTATAGATTTATCAAGAGTTTAGAGGGATAAATCTTTTAATGTACAAACTTTTCTTTATAGTGTAAAATTTTAGAAAATTGAACCTCTTGCGCCCTTCCAGAACTTAATATATGATAGTTAAAATGAATCTCTCTCTCTCCTTCTTTCTCTTTCTATACATTCAAATATTTTAGTGTGGTTCATATATTTACATATATGTTTATGTTTTTTCTAAAGTTGATATTAAAATATATTAGCTAACATAGATATTAAAATGATTTATTTACTTATCCAATTGAAATATGGAAACATTTTCCTTGTTCTCTACAATGGATTCCTGTATCTTCTCATAAAGCTTCCACCATACCTTTTCCTCATTATTTACTAAAAAATCTGTTTGTGACAATTGATCTTCCAACTTAGCTACTCAGTATCTTCTATTTCCTCATGGGTTATGGATGAGTCTTCAAGAGATTTAATTGGTGTAGTAACTTTATGTGGAGACATAATGATAATACTCCTCCCTAGCAAAACCTTAAGTCATTAAAATAATTGGATCTTCTATCAAAACTTATGTCACTTGTAAGTTACATACCTTTACAACCTTAATTTAGAGAGGTTCTAAATGGTTGAATATTTTCTTGATATATCGCGAAGATTTGAGACCTTTTGAATATCAATTTTTGGCTTGTAATACACTAATATGTCTCCCTTGCAATTACACAAGTGATACTAGAGTTTGATATGCCAAGTGAAAGTTATGGTAACTTTCCCAAAAGTTTCTCAATTTTTGTCTCTTCCCAAGAGAAAACTTGTATAGTGTGCCACATATCTAATTCTTCAAATACAATCTTGAAAATTCTATCTGAGTTACTTTGTTCCGTCTCCTCATATCCCTAGAAATTTCATAGTTTGAAGTATCAAATAAAAAAACTATAGTGAGAAGTCCACAAGCACTTGTTTGAAATTGATTTTAGGACCATTTACAAAACCTAAATTCCACAAAGTATATATCCAAAATCATAGTGAATAAAATTATGAAATTTTCCCTAAGAATACATTGAGATTTATTCTCTACATGATCAAAATTTCATGGTTTGAAACTTACTAGGAAGAAAATATAGAAAAAATTACGATATAAATTGTTTGAAACATATTTTAGGACCAATCACAAACCCTAACTTCCATAGTATATATCTATACAATTTTATAGAACTAAAATCTAAAATTTCAACCTGATGTTCCACAAAATGTCACATAAATATGCTCAAAATATCACCAGTGTCCGATGAAAAATGTTATAGTCATAATGCTAAGATGACGTGATTGAAACAAAAAATCCCTGATCCATATGCTTTGATACTAAATGTTATGAATCTTATGCCTTAAAATCATAAGAAACCAATAATTATAATCCACTTTGAAAGAAAAACCTCATTTTACAACAAATACAATGTAATACAAGATTTGATAATCCTAAGAGTAGGTCTTCAGAATATATATATAATGATATGTATGCTAGAAGATTACATTGTACTATTTTATTATAATAGTAACCCTTGTCATATATATGATATCAATTGAAAATTAGCTTTACATAAAAATGTTATGAGGAACCAGATACTCTTCCAGGCAGAAATATCAAACTTTATTAAATAGATCCATGCCATTCTTCTTCGAGAAACTAACACATATTTTCAAATAAATCCATATTATTATTCAAAAGTCAAGATCTTCGCATCCTTTATCATCCTTTATAAATTCATATATATTAGTATGGTCAATCATTAATAAAAATCATCATCCATAAATAAATAACAAACATTATTAAATAGATCGATATTACTCTTCCTTGAGGAACTAACACAGCTTTTCAAATAAATCAATATTATTATTCAAGAGTCAAGATCTTCGCATCCTTTATAGATTCATATAGATTGATATTGTTAATCATTAATAAAAATCATACTAATAACATCATTTGATAGTGTTATTATGGTTATTTTCATCATAAAACATGTATAGCTATTATATTAAGTAAACCTAGTTTTATTTAATTTAACAACTAGATTATCATTTCATCACTGGCTTTTAAATGACCTCCATAAAACACTACCATGCCCTTAAAACGAAAAGAACCCTAATATCATGTTAGCAAATGGAACATAACCAGAAATCCAATCGAGGTAAAGAAAGACCTTAAGTCATTATCTTCATTCTCATTGTAACATTCATTTCGATTATACAAATATAAAATATATTAATATATGTCATCATATAAAATATGTTTATGATTATATAGAGAACTCCACTTTAAGAGATTGTTTATCAAAATATGCCAATGCATCTTCATTCTCATTGTAATATCCATTTCAATTATACAAATATAAGATATATTAAGATATATTAATATATGCTATTATATAAAATAGGTTTATGATTGTATTGAGAACTCCATTTTAAGATAATGTTTATAAAAATTATACTATTGCACCTTCATTCTCATTGTAATATTCATTTCAATTATACAGATATAAGATACATTAGTATATAAAATACATTTATGATTATATAGAGAACTCCACTTTAAGAGAATGTTTATCAAAATTTATTAATGCATGTTATTAAAATTGTATGAAGTTTGAGATATAATAAACCCTTAAATACATGGACTATTTTTCTAGTATTTACAAATTAATTATGAATTGGAAAATATATAAATAATTAATGTAATGAAATGAATATTAACAAAAATTAAAATAAAGCAAATCTTATACGATGGTTATGGTAATATTTTATGCAAGGTAGTTTTCTATAAATATTGATTAAATTTTTAGTCTCACTATTGGTTGTTAAAACGAAAAATTATTGTCTATATGAAAATAAATTAAAATATATATTACTATTGCAATTGTTGGAAAGGCAGAGGAGCCAAAATACAAATTTCACACACAAAACACAAGTTGCAGCTCTTCTATTGATCACACAAAAATTGATGATTACAATGATCCCAATGAGGGGTATTTAAACCTTTTCTAACTAGCGACTCACATAAAATAACTTGATATGCAACCATACACTAAATTCGACTATGACTTAACTCGACTTGACTTGACTTAACTTGACTCTCTAAATTTAGTCAACTCTTCATGCGTGAGTAATTAGCTTATTTTAACTCTCCCCCTTAATTATGACTGCTAAACTAAGACATGACTCATGGAAACTCAAACATGTATGTTGGTCTAGGTCTTAGCTAGGCTTACAACACCCACATTTCTTCTATGAAGCTCAAACACATATTTTTTTAATGATTTAGTAAATATATCAGCTAATTGATCAATAGATTTGTAAGGCTTCAAGTGAACTTCTCCATTTCTGACAAGTTCTCTAATAAAGTGATAGCTAGTATTAATATGATTTCTCTTTTGATGAAACACGCTATTTTTGAATAGTGCAATCACTGAGGTGTTGTCACAATATATTGCTATTAATCCTTTTGTTTTTGCTTGATTCCATCAAATACTCTTCTTAACCACACTGCTTGACATGCTACTGCACATTCTACTTCTCGTGACAAAAGTGTCACAATAGGCTGCTTCTTAGATGCCCATGAAATCCATGAGCGCTTCACTGGGGGAGAAATACCATACCACGTGCATTCATCTTGGGGGATATATATTGAGGAAAAATGACATAATATATTAAGCATATAATAGGGGGTAAAGGGCTTTTATATTGGTAGGTATAAAAAATGAAGCTCAAAGTTAATGAAAAAATATAAACGGGTATAAAAAATGTTAATGGAAAAATGGATAATTACAATATCTAGTGAAGGTAGGGGCTTTTTAAATTGGAAAGGTGTATTGCGTTTGTATTGGTAGGGAGTTAAATAATGTGATTTTTAGAGGTATATTCCAATATGTAGTCAAATTAAGGGTGTAAATTAGTATGCCACGAACACAAATGAAATGTCAAAGGTTCATTGAGTGAAGCCCTCGTGATGAAATCACACCTAAACCAAAATGGAACACATAACCAGAAGTGCTCTTCCTATCATCCAAACCACTTGCAAAATCATAATCTATATATCCAATCAAATCCTTCTCCTCTGTTCTTGCATACATTATGCCAAAACCTCTAGTTCCTACTATGTATCTCATAATTATTTTTCCTTCACTCCAATGTGTGTATATTGGAGTCTCCATAAATCTACAAATGAAAATCACTCCTTGCATAATATCCGACCTTATAGCTAAGGGATACATGAGGTTGCCAACAAATATTTTGAATAGAGTTGGATTGACATCTAATCCTTCATCATCCTTGCTTAACTTTGTACCTATTACAACTCGTGTAAGGACAGATTTGCAATTTTCCATCCTGAATCTTTTCAGTAAATCTCTAGCATATTTATTTTTTCAAATAAAATTTATTTTATCAGATTGCTCATGTTCTATGCTAAGAAAAAAAATTCATGAGAATGTTGGGTGTGTGTTATATTATTTCCATGACCAGCCCCACATGCGGAGGGTTATAAGGTGGGTGATAGCCCCCTTGTTCGTTTCACTGGGTGTAGCGAGGGTAGCAACCCCCCTTGTTGGGGGGGTTTGAGGGGGGCGGTAGCCACCCTTGAGGAATTTTTTTTTGGGCCCTATATTAGGTGGGTGAACCTACCAATGGTTTTGTGCATGGTTTTCGGACATGGTTTTGAGCATGATGGTTTTCTGTCCATGGTATTTTTTGTAGATCTAGTCAAGGGAACTATGGTTATGTTCTAATCCGGGGTTAATGGATTGGGTTTTATGGATGCTTCGACATGTATATATATGTATTGTAACATTGAAAAGAATATAATGAAAAATCAATCTGGTAGCCCCGGTTTTTGGATCTAGGGGAAAATATCTGTGTATATATGTTTTATGTTTAATGCTCTTGTCATTGTTTATTTTTTGTTTTTTAGAATTCATGTGCAGGTAATTTCTGTACGGGATTAAATCCTACATTTGGTATAAGAGCTATTTTGGCTTAAAGGGGATGCTTTTGTTGTTGAGGGGTTTTTCTCGAGCCTGTGGTAGACCCTGTTTAGTGGGAGATCTGTAGGATCAATTCTTGTGGTGAAAGAAGATGGCGATTAGCGGAAAGATAAAGATTGGTAAATTCAATGGTCAAATTTTTGAGTTGTGGAAACTCAAGATGGAGGATTTGGTGGTGGATAAATATCAGTGGATTGCAGTAGATATGGGTACTAAACCAATGGTAATGTCCGATGAGGACTGTAAGAAGTTGGATCAGAAGGAAAGAGCATAATATAATTATGTATCTCAGATTTAGTATTGTTGAATGTATCAGGGGAAGCTTCAGTGAAGGCTGTGTGGGACAAGTTAGGAACAATCTAAGTCTCTGGTGAATAAATTGTTCCTACGGAAAAGCCTATATAGCCTAAGGATGAAGGATGGAGGCTCAATGACAAATAATTTGAACGCCTTTAATATTGTGGGAAGCCAATTGTTATCTGTTGATATAAAAATTTCAGATGAATTTAGTGCATCATTTTGTTGTGGTCTCTACCAGATTCATGGGATAGTCTGGTTATTGCAATAGGTAGCAATGTGATTGCCTTGTAGTTTGATGAAATAGTATCATCCTTGCTGTTGGAGGAGATGAGATGGAAAAATATAGAGGGCCAGAATGGCGATGTCTTGTCTGTACGAGGATGTTCCTAAAAAAAAAAAAAACCCTTAAGTGAGAGATCTAAATCTCCAAGAAAACCTGTAAAGGTGTGCTAGAAATGTGGAAAGGAAGGCACTTCAAAAAGTATTATAAATATAAATCTCTTGAGAAAGGAAATGGATCTTATGATGCTCCTTATATAGAGGTGAAAACCAATTGAGATGAAGGTGGGGATGTGTACTTGGCTTCTTCTTCAAGTACACATGTAGATCATGGGGCATGGTTGATTGAATCAGGTGAATCCTTTCACTTCACTCCCCACAGGGAGTGGTTTTGTGAGTATGATAAATATGATGGTGGTGATGTCTTCGTAGGGGATGAAAAGAAGGTTAGAATCATCATACATGGAAAAGTCAAGTTGAAGTTAAAAGGTGGAAGGATTATAACAATTCCGGGTGTTCTTCATATTCCTGCATTGGCTAGAAATCTGATTTGTGTAAGCAAGTTGGATGATGCAAGTGTAAAAACAGTGTTCGGAGAAGATACCTGCAAGATGGTTCAGGGAGCACTGGTATTGATGTAGGGAGTTTGGATTGGAACTCTCTACATGCTTCAAGGTAGCACTGTTATTGATGGGTGAAACAGTTCTATGGTTCATGAAAATGGAGCAGAAAATCTAGTGCTCTTTGAAGAAAATACCATGCTATGGCATCAAAGGCTTGGACATATTAGAGAGAAGGGCCTTTGAATACTTCATGGTAATGGTATGGTAGAAGGAATGTCTAATTTCTCTCTGGGTTTTGATTTCTATGAAAATTGTGTAAATGGGAAGCAGAATCGGGTGAGCTTCCTCTCTTGTGCTAAGAGGGTGAAACAGATATTAGAGCTTGTCCACAGTTATGTGTTTGGACTTGTGTCGGTTCCATCACTGGGTAAGTTTTTGTACTATGTATCATTTATAGATGACTTCTCAATGAATACATGGATATATTTCCTCAAGAAGAAATCTGAAGTCTTTGACGGGTTTAAAGAATTTAAAGCTCTGGTGGAAAATTTGACAGAGAAGAAGATAAAGGTGTTGAGGACAGATAACGGTGGAGAGTTTTGCAAGAAGGAATTTGAAGAGTTTTATAAGAAGTGTGGTATAGCATGGTATAAGACTACTCCATACACACCTCAGCATAATGGAGTTGTAGAAAGAATGAACAAGACATTGATGAAAAAGGAAAGAAGCATGCTCAATGGTGTCGGCTTAGGACAAGACTTTTGGGCAGAGGCGATGGAGACTGCATGTTACCTAGTTAATGGATCATCTTCATCAACATTGGAGGATAAGTCTCCACAAGAGGTATGGACTAGTAAGAAACCCTCTCTTTCACATCTGAGGGTATTTGAATGTGATGGATATGTACATGTTCCAAAGGAGAAAAGAACCAAGTTGGATAGTAAATCTATATTAGGGAAGTTTGGAGGTCTAAAATGAGTCTCCTAAGGAAATTATAAAATAATAGAGGAAACAACAAAATAATATTTGATTACATCATCAAATTTTAGAGGGAGAAAAGAAAAAACTATTTTTTCAACTTGTATTTTCAACTTATCTCCTTATGGGTTTACTCAAATTTCAAGAGAAAACACTCATTGGATGCATAATTTGACTCCTCATCCAAGGAGTACCCATGTTACATAGTTTAGATGGACCCTGCTACACGAAAAAAGATAAATACATGAAATTTGTGCAATAAGGTTTTTTCATGTATTTCTCATTTTTCGTTTAGCAGGGTCCATCGAAAGTATGCAACATGGGTACTCATTGGATGAGGAATTAATTTTTGTATCCAACAAGTACTCCCACTCGATATTTGAGTAAAATATTAGGGCGATAAGTTTATAATACAATTTGAAAAAGAAGTTTTATTATTTTATTATTTTATTATTTTTTAATCTTTTTACTTTTTTACTCCAAAAATGGTGAATCATCCTCCATGGTTGACATCATCATCTTGAATCCTATTGGTTCTTATGAAGTTTATTTTTGTTGTACATTTTTCTTTGGATGCCCATTTTAGACCTCAAAAGTCCCCTAATAAAAGGTGCATCTTTATTAGTTGTAAGGATGGTTTAAAATGTTATATGTTTTGGAATCCAGAAGCAAGGAACGTTGTGTACAGTCATGATGTGGTGTTTAGACAGGTGAAAGATGTTATTAAACATAAATTCCTACCAAAGGAACTTGATAAGATAGAGTTTGAGCTAAGGAGGAGGAATCAGACTATACATTAGAAGAGGAATCTGAAGATGAAGCGCCACAAACTCCAACTGTGAGAAGATCAGTTTAAGAAAGAAGGCAACCCGAAAGGTATGGTCCAATTGCTTTGTGTTCAAATTTTGCTTTATATATTTTTGATGGTGATCACAAAATTGATGCTTGGGATCTGGTGGAATTGTTAGTTTGAAGGAAACCCATTGGAAGAAAATGGGTGTTTAAGAAGAAGATGAAAGTAGAAGTCAAGGTGGAGAAATACAAAGCTTGGTTGATAGAAAAAGGTTATTCCCAGGTGTTGGGAATTGATTTTGGTGATATTTTTTCTCCTATTGCCAAGGTAGATGCTATTAGATTACTTTTATATGTTGATGTTTCTTTTGATTTTGAGGTAGAATAGATGGATGTGAAGACATCATTTCTTCATGAGGATCTGGAAGAAGAGATCTACATGAAGCAACTTGAAGGCTTTATGATGAAGGGTAAGAAACAACTGGTATGCAGGTTAAAAAAATCTTTGTATGGGTTAAAACAGTCACTAAGGATGTGGTATCAGAAATTTGATACATATATATGGGGACTTGGCTTCACCAGAAGCAAAGAATATCACTATGTGTATTTTAAATTAATTAGCGACTGTGTTATTTATTTGGTGGTGTATGTGGGTGATATGTTGCTGATTGGAACTAATAAAGAAATTACCCATGAATTAAGACCCAATTTCCTCTAAATTTGACACGAAAGATATTGGTGTTGCAAACTATATTTTGGGCATGGAAATTAAATGAGATAGGAAAAAAGGAAGTTCTAGTTAAACTAGAGGAAGTATGTCGAGACAATATTGTAGAGGTTTAATATGCAGGATAGTAAATTGATGAAGGTTCCTATTCTTGTATGTGTAAAGTTATCTTCTGAACAGTGTCCCAAGGCATAAGAAGAGGAAGAGGACATGTCTCGTGTTCCATACACAAGTGCAGTCGGTAGCCTGATATATGCATTGGTCTGTACTAGACCAAACATTGCACATGCAATGGGAGTATTGAGTAGGTTTATGTCAAAACCTTGGAAGTAGCATTGGAGAGCAGTGAAGTGGATTTTCAGGTAATTGCCTGACACTAGTGATTATCATATGTGCTACCAAGGAAGACCAGGATTGGGTAGAGTTCTGGAAATCCATAGATGTGTTGATACAGATTGGGATGGAGATTTGGATCAGAGAAGATCTGTAAGTGGGTATGTATTTAACCTGTTTGGAGGTGCAGTTAGTTGGATGACCAAGAGATAGTCTGTAGTGGCACTTTCAACTACAAAGGCAGAATACTTGGCAGCCACTCATGCAAGAAAGGGAGGCGTTTGGTTGCATATATTGTGTTCAATTATGGGGTTGATATAATGAGCTATAAGGATAGACTGTGATAGCCAAAGTTCAATTTTCTTAGCAAAGAACCCTAATTATCATTCAAAGAAAAAGCACACTGATGTTTAGTATCACTTTGTGAGGGATATGGTTGAGGACAAAAAGGTGTTGTTGGTAAATGTGGACACTTTGAAGAATGTTGCAGATGCATTGACGAAGTCTATGAGCACTGAGAAGTTTTATTGGTGTAGAGAAACAATGGGCATTGCAGGTTTGGACCAATGACTAAGCTCTCTTGTGGCCCCTCGTGGAAGGAAAATAACTAGTGGGAGAATGTTGGGTGTGTGTTATAGTCTTTCCACGACTAGCCCGATGCACGGGGGGTTACAGGGGGGTGAGAGCCCCTCTTATTCATTGCACCGAGCACAACAAGAGGGCCATAAGGGCTATCGAGGGGTTTTAGGGGGGCGGTAGCCCCCCTCTTTGGGGTTTGGGGCAACGCACCGAGGAAAAAAAAATTGGACCATATATTAGGTGGGCAAACCTACCTATGGTTTTGTGCATGGATTTCACACATGGTTTTGGGCATGATGTTTTTCTGTCCATGGTATTTTTTGTAGATCCAGTCAAGGGAACTACGATTATGTTCTAATATAGGGTTAATGGATTAGGGTTTATGGATTCTTCGGCATGTATATATATGCATTGTAACATTGAAAGGAATATGATGAAAAAGAAATTTGATAGTCTCAGTTTTGGGATCTAGGGGAAAATATCTGTGTATATATGTTTTATGTTTTATTCTCTCGCCATTGTTTATTTTCTATTTTTTAGAATTCATATGCAGGTAATTTTTGTATGGGGTTAAAATCTACAGAGACCAAGATCTGTCATCTCAAATTCTTTCATCATGGCTACTTTGAATTCATCCAATTCAAAATCACCTGTATAAAAAAAGTCATCAACATACAAGAAAAAAATTAAAATTTGTCCATGCTCATTTACCTTTGTATACAAGGTAGGCTCAATGGTGCTTCTACAAAATCAATTCTTAGTCATGTAATTGTCAATTATTCTATACCAAGCTCTAGGCACTTGCCTAAGTCCATAGAGCTCTTTCATCAACCTGTAAACTGTATCTTCTTAATCTTCAACTTTATATTGTGGAGGTTGTTGCACATAAATTTCTTCTTCTAGAATTTCATTCAAGAAGGTTGACTTCACATCCATATAATATGCTTTCCTTTTTTTTTGAGTTTTTGTGGCAACTTTCGTTACAATGTCCAAACTGGCTACCATAACAAATGTTTCTCCAAAATATATTCCTGGTTGCTATGAGAATCATTTTGCTACAATTCTTACTCTAAATATGTCTATTTCACCTTTCTCATTCAACTTTGCCTTTTACACCCATTTCACACCAATGAGATTTTTGTCCTTTGGTAAATCAAACAAATCCCATGTATTATTCTTTTTAATAGCTTCAATTTCATCATCCATGGCTTGCACCTAGTTTTCACCTATGATTGCTTCTTCAAAAGAAGAAGGTTGGAATGACAACAATGAAAAATTCGAAATAGCATCCAAATACTCATAAATATATTTTAGACTTCTTATCTATGTCTTACCATTGCTTGATTCATCACTTGATTGATTGCTTAGAGAATTCTGGAATGTTGATATGTTTGAAGATCCATGCTACTCGTTGGAGCAGTTACAACCACCCTCCAAAATTTTTCCTTAGCTTCATTTTCGATCCTCCATACCAACCATCCTCAGAAACATGTCTTGCAGTGTAAATTACATGAGCTTCAGTGGCTTTCTAGCAGCATGACAGCCTGTGCATGATAGCTTGATAAAATCCCCTCACAGGCTGCTACTTCTGACTTGGTCCAGCTATTGGTTGAGAAACTCCCTCAAGAAATTTCACAATTCTGGAGGGGAACCAGCGTTCCCTCCAAAAATTGCTCAAATATAATTGGAAGCCTACTGGGCTTAGAAACTACGCAATCCTGTCAGCCAACCTTCCCGGTGAAAACTACGCAATCTGGCCCAACAATGGTACTTAGCCAAGAAATTGCACAATTTTTGGCAACAGTCAGCTGCTCCACCCAGAAATTACGTAATCCCTCTAGACAGCTAACCCAGCTTCCTCCTAGAAATTGCACAAAATTTCCCCTCAGTTAAGCAGGTTGTTGCATGTGCTTTTAGGTTGACCGGTCCCACCCGGGATCGAGAAAACTTTACTTGCATGCATGGGCTCCTTTTTCCCAAAATAGCAAAAATAAACATGCAAAAAGCATCCCTAGAGTATAGGAAGTTATTTTTTGCAGCTAGAGGTTACATGAAAAGATCATTTTAGAAACCTTCCTCTAAGTATCACTTTTTCCTAGATTTGTGACATGCACGTCATGAGCCTCAAACTTATTTATTCGACACTTTAGAGCTCATTCTTCACATCAATCTTGGAGCTAGGACATCCCACAACACATCCAAGAGTCTTCGACACATCCAACTCAGCTATTTCCAGGTAAGTCCGCTTCAATTGTCTTGTGCAACATTTATGTCGCTTTTTGTGTTTTGGCTTGTGTGAATTCTGTCTACTTGATTTCTATGAATGCTTGTTGTCGTTTACATGCATATTCGCTTGTACGGGCACCATTTCAGTTTTAATTAGCATCTCACTACTGTAGTATGCATGACATTGTTTTGCACAGACGGTTGTTGATTCAATGACTCATCTCACACACATGCATGTTGTTCCGTTTTCTGAATCTTGCATTGAATGTTTGAATGCATGATCATTCACCTCTACTTACACTCAGTATCACCATTCGTTCAGATCTTCTTTTGCTTTCAATTGCCCATCGACGGTTCTAGGCAGCATTGGCCCGAACTCTGCCTCACTAAGACAACATTATGCAATTCTGAGAGGGAAGGCTCTACCTTCCTCCTAGAAAATGTGCATTTCTAGATAGTGACTGTCCTCAGGGCTTGATTTGCGCAATTCTGAGAGGCAGTGACTGCTGGCCCAGAAAATTGAACAATGCAATCCCTGGGCTTGCAACTCTTTCCAGTTGAAATTGTGCATTACACAATCCCAGCACCCAGCAAGCCATTCTTGATTCTGCATTACGCAATTCTAGTAGCCATACATCCTCCACATAGTCTGGACTGCCTTTTGCATAGTTTTGGCAGCCAATCTCCCTGCCACCTAGTGAAAATTACACAATCCTTTCCGGTCAATACCCAGGCATGATGCATGTCGTTCCTCAAGTTTGCTTTGGTTTTAGCTAACAGATTTCTTTCCATGCATGTCGCCATGTCTCTAGATCTAGCATGTGTTCGTCTGTCTCTCAGCATTTCAGGATCAATGGCCTCCTAGAGTGCAGGATCAAAGGACACTAACGGAAGCACAACTAGAGCAGCAGTTGAATGAGTGTCTACTAGTTTGCCAATCTATGAAGACACCAAGTTGATTGTAGATAAAGACACAAAGCTAAAATAGAAAGAGGTCAATGATGCATTCTCAGGCACATTTGGAGAAGACCTCGAAGACTGCCAAGTCTATGTGAAGATTCACAAGTCTGGCTTGTAACAGATTGCATGCAGGTATCTCGCATTCCCATGTATGGACATGATACATTGGATCATCCCGCACATTGATCCTCAGACGATGAAATTGAGCAGTTTTAGTAGGATGAAGACTGCTACCTTTAGGGAACAATATTATCAGTAGATTTACCGTATGTCAAAGCCAATGATCACCATGGATACACCCTTAAGCATACCTAGTAGCAATGCGAACTCTAGGGATATCTTGGAGAACTGGGTGAAGGAGACAACCAAATTCAAGATGACGCCCAACCAGATTTACAAGATGAAGATACTATGAAAGGCATATCAGTACTTGGTGATCTTTGCATATCACTTGTATGGCCAAGTGAGGACGGAGACCTTCCCGTAGAGTTGCGTGAACACATTGGACCAACTAGCCAATGAAGGCAAATCATGCAACTAGTCTGACACATTGGATCTCAGGCTGAAGGAACAGGTAACAAGAGCTTAACAACTACCCAAAGGTCAGCAAGTAGAAATATACATGTTCGCTTACATCTTGGATGCAATCTATGCCTCTCAAGAGTTCCCAGGCTTGAAGTGGGCATGGAAATTGGTGGAAACCTCTATGAATACTTATTGTAAAACTTTGTTCGAATGCAACTTCAGAGGAGTTATGACATAGCTATTAGGTCATTTTTTCACCC
The DNA here is from genome assembly GCA_000404065.3 of Pinus taeda. NCBI lineage: Eukaryota > Viridiplantae > Streptophyta > Pinopsida > Pinales > Pinaceae > Pinus > Pinus taeda. The sequence continues at coordinate 38,142 of APFE030559297.1, forward strand.
TGGTGTACAAGATGATATTTGAGCAGGATCCACCTGGCATGTCAAAGGCAGCAATGGAGGCACTGATCGACATAGCAGATTGGTGTGCCTCACCATCCAGCACCTTCATATGGATGTACAGTTCGGATAAGTCTCCACATGTTCCACTGAAGTGTGTCATGGACAAGCTTTTCATGCAAGAAGTATCATACCACATCTCGATAGGATTTTCAACTAGGTTGCATTGGAAGAAGAAGGCACCTTGGCCCACTCTTCCATTGCGGATCGAGTTGTACAAGATATAGAACCTAAAGAACGCAATTTTTGAAATGGAGGAGATCAAGGAATATCCTTTCGACATCTGAAGCCTTAATCCATATGACCTACATTGTATTGTGAAAGATCACTGCATGAGAGTATAGTTCTAATGGATCCATAGGGCATTTCATTGGGCAGAGGAAGACCCATGGAGATATTGCTACAACTTCTTCAGGCTCAATGAATCGGTCGACATTATTGTGCAATGGTTAACGAAGCAGTGTGAAGTAGCGTCTAAGGGAGCACCAACAGGAGCAACAACACAGGTAAACATACCAACGCATGACAAAGGCAAGAGGAAGATTGTCAACACTATGGAGGTAGAACAAAGCTGCAAATTCATACCAGACCCACTTGTACAGAAAGAGTTTTTGGCAATAGAGGCAATAGCATGACAGGAGAAATGCACAAAGGCAGAGAGAAAAATAGAGGATGGAGGAAATAATGAAGGAGTTGCATGAGTTGAAGGAGCAACTTTAGAAGGAACAGGAGTTATGCAGATAGGAGAAGGAAGCACAAACAAAATAGGTACAGTAGGGGGTGCAACATGTAAAAACAGATGAAACTGAGCTCTTATAGGTAGTAGACTCATCCAAGAAAGTTGGTACCAAGCAAGCAGGGTGAGTAGTCACAGGCACAGGACTTTTCTCAAGAGATTGAACAAGCACTTGAGAAGATGGATACGAATATGGAGTAGTGAGAGTTAGAGAAAGACATCGACCTCATTCCTTACCACAAGAGGTCCATCTACCAGCTTCATATGATTTGGAAGTGGAGAAAGTCCCAAGCGACCAAGGAGACATTGAGATCCTTGGAGATAATCCAAAAGGAGAGATGCGCAACATATCATTTGACGAGTCGTAGCATGGAGTTGTGAAATCTCCCAAAGTGTCTACTCCAGATGAAAACACATCCCCTACGCAGTTTGAGGAACGATTGATCATGTCTTATGTGCGTAAGCATCCAACAACATTGGCTGATGCTACTAGAGCATATGCCGAATCCACTAGCTTGAGAGTTTGCTTCTTGATAGAAGAGAACGAGTGAATGGATAAGGAGTTACAAATGGCTAAGCAGGGAGGAGAACTAGTTATAGTATCCTCCTGAGCATAGTTGAAGAAGGAAATACTAGATGAAGTATTGTCCCTTGAGATAGTCATGTGGTTGTTGTATTACAACTTTGGTAGCGTTCATAAGGCAGTTGTCCATCTCAACTGTTGGCAGCAGCGATGTGCTAGGAGAGCAAGTATCTTGTTAAACATGCATATTTTTGTTGACTACATGTAAACATGGACAATGAGCTACAAGGGAGCCTCGTTACACTTGTCGAAGATGACGAATCCCATAGCAATCGAGCTTAAGGCATGCATCTGGAAGCAGATCCGAAACTATGAAGATCTCCTGCAACTCATCACTTATTTGCAGGCTTCCCATGCATGAGCATTCAAGAGTATGGATGTTGTTGTGTGTTCACATGCGATCCCATCTGTTGGGACACTCACTGAGGAAAAGACAAAGGCACAAGTCCGATTGGAGCTTGACGAGTTGATGCACATAACCACCAGCATAGACTTGGTGATCAATGTGAACCCCATGCATCATTATGTTGTTGGTCCAGTCGCACTAAAGAAAATGATGTGCATATTATCAGAAAAGTTGGATAGAGGAGCTCGAGCAATGTACCTAGATGCGATGGAGGCAAGAGTTCATTTCCAAAAAGATGTCACCATAGAGTACAGAGACACCATCACGGATTACCAAGCTTGGCATCAGTTCGCCACTGTCAACCATCATTAGGATGTAGAAGAGCTAGTCTTCCCATAGTTGTCTGAGTCATAGTGATGTCTTGCATGGCTTGCTCAAGCCTATTTTCTTTCATATGGGTACATGTGCAGAATGTATGTAACATCTTGTCAAGTGGAAGTTCAAGTGTTGATAGTTGGATGTAAGAGTCATAAAGTAGAAGAAGAGTCATGGGGGTAGATAAACAGTCACAAAGGGGAATGTCAAGGGCCACCCCACCCTTTGCTATATATAGACCCTCATAACTCATTGTAGAGGCTTTTGGTCAACCAAGCTTCCAATAGGAGTATCTTAGAGAAATATTGGAGAGTATTGTAATGAGCGTTTGATTCTCCATTGTGCAAAGCTAGTATATCTCTTTGGAGGAGTAGGCGATGGTGACTGTAACATTCCATTGTCATATTTAGTGGCTAGTCATGTTTGTATTATATGATTGGAACTTTCACTTCTTAATATAACAGAGCCAGTACGTTTCACACATATGTCCTATTGTATTTAAGTTATCTTGTTTACTCTAAATGATATATGTATCTATTTTCTTACGCATGCATGTATGGCTTTCCTATGTATGTATGTATGAATCTTACTGAAATGTGATGTTAGTTTAACCATCACTTTGGATTGCTAGTTCACTTTCCTTCCAGTTTGTGATGCATCTTTAATCGTGTGTTCCCTTCTTAACTACGTGCTTTCCCAACTTTCCAAGGGGCGCACTCATCTCACCCTCCATGTGTTAGAACCACTCATGCACCTTCCTTGACTTGTTGCAAATGTCACACCCTTGCTACCAACAAGGCATCTTACTTTCCTCTGTGCACAACCACGGTCAAGGCAATATCGTACGACCCACTGTTGGGACTCCTACACCAAACGATCTGAGGTCTAGTTGGGACTTCTTATCGGGGAGATCCTCTAACATGTTGGTGGGTCCAACACCATCAAAAATACTCAAAAAACTAGCTCAAAAAAATATCGAAAAGATAATTGAATGCCTTAGAATTCAACCTCTTTGAGGGGGAAACCTCCTTTACATTACACAAATGAACAATTCTTGGATGATTCAAATGAAAAAACCTCCTTTCTATAGATAGGAGTCAAAGGAGTCACAATATAACCCAACCGACCTAACAATAATAATATAAAGCCACAAAAATAATAATAGAGGGGTTCTATGGGGCACAGTAATAAAAATATGGGGACAATAAGGGCAAAACAATATTAATAAGGGATACAACTACAATAGTAATGGGGTAATCACTAGTATTATAGGGGCCTATCATGCCCCTCTCCTTCAAAAAAGTGTTGTCCTCAATGCTTGAGTAGTTATGGATGCTTCTGCATAAAATTCTCATCCTCCCATGTGGAATCTTTAGTGGATAAGTTCTTCCACTTGATGAGATACTCCGAAATTGATCGGTTTTGTAGCTATCGAGTTATTATTTATGTGACTACTTCCGGTTCTAATATAATTCTTCCTGCCTCGTCAAGTTCTGGCAATATTGTTTGAACTGGGAGCTCTTCACCAATAACCTTGTTTAAACATGAAACATCGAAAACTGGGTGCACTCGAGATGTTGCAGGAAGCTGCAATTTGTATGCCATAGTACCAATCTTTTGCAACACCTTGTACGGACCATAATACTTGGGTGATAACTTATTATCCTTCTTAGCTTGCTTGAGGGACATTTGTTTATATGGCTATAGCTGTAGGAATACCCAATCACCTACATCAAAACTTCTTTTGCTGTGATGTTGATCTACCAGTTGTTTCATTCTATTATGTGCCAACACGAGGCTATCCTTTAAGAGTTGGAGGAATTGTTGTTAATGTTTGATGTGATGTTCAACTGCTTGAACCTTAGAATATTCTCTTAAATATGATGTGATGGATGGTTGCTCATATCCATAAAGTGCCATAAATGGGGTCATTTTTGTTGTTGTATGGAAGGAAGTGTTATACCACCATTCAGCCAGAGGCAACCATTTGACCCATTGTGTCTGTTTATCATATACAAAGAAATGAAGATATCCTTCCAAACATTTCTTTACTATATCAGTTTGCCCATCCGATTGAGGATGATAAGATGAGCTATGAGCTAACTAAGTACCAAGACAAGAAAATAATTCTGTCCAAAAATTTCCAGTGAAAATGGGATCTCTGTCACTTACAATAATCTTTGGGTTTCCATGTAGCTTTTGAATTGTTTCCATAAATGCAGTAGAAACTGTATTGGCTTTAAATGGATGTGATAATGCACAAAAGTGTGCATACTTGGTAAGTTGTCAACTACCACCATGATGACACTCTTTCCCTCAGACTTGGGTAAACCTGTGATAAAATCCATTGAAACCTCCTCCCAACGTTGGCTTGGAATGGATAAAGGTTGTAATAGACCCGTTGTCTTAATTGTTTCAACTTTATTTTGTTGGCAAACCAAACATTCCACCACAAACTTTTGAATATCTGATTTAAGGCCATCCCAAAAAAATTCCTTCTTAACCCTGTGGTAAGTTTTTAAAAATCCTGAGTGCCCTCCTAAGGGAGAAGTGTGCAAATCCATAAGAATCTTTTGTTTTAGCTGGGAATTCTTATAGAGGTATAAGCGATCTTTGTACCATAACGAATCATTTTTCCAGCTAAATGTATCAGACATACTAGAATCTTGTTGTAGCTTTCGAATAAGTGCCCACAGTTCTTCGTCATTCTTCCATTCCTCCCTTGCTTCATTTATCCAATCTGGTTGGATATAGAAATGGCACACAACAATGCTTCCACATCCTCATCCTTTCTTGAGAGTGCATCTGCCACCACATTTTGCTTCCCTTTTTTGTAGATGATTTCAAAGTCATAACCCAACATCTTTGTGGCCCACTTTTGTTGCTCTTCAGAGGATAATCTTTGTTCTAAAAAGTATTTAAGGCTATCATGATCTGTTTTTACCTTGAAGTGTCTTCCCATTAGGTAGGGTCGCCATTTCTTAAGTGCATGGAGTATTGCCAACATTTCCTTCTCATAAATAGCTTTGTGTAAAACTTTCCCTTGATTGGACGACTTTCAAAAGCAATGGGTCTTTCATCTTGCATTAAAACAGCACCAATTCCATTTCCTGAAGCATCACATTCCACAATAAAGGTTTTTGTGAAGTCCGGTGTAGCTAAGACAGGTGCTTGGCCCATTGCCTCTTTAAGATGTTCGAAGGCCTTTGTTGCTTTTGGAGTCCATGAAAATGCATCTTTCTTCAATAATGTTGTTAGAGGTGCTGCTATTCTCCCATAATTCTTAACAAAGTTGCGATAATACCCTATCAACCCGAGAAATCCTTGCAGATGCTTTATGGATGTGGGGATTTTCCATTCCTTAATGGCTTTAATTTTTTTAGGGCCTACCTTAACTCGTTCATGAGATATAATATGACCCAGATATTCCACCTCTTGTACTCCAAAGAAACATTTGGATCTTTTTGCATATAATTGTTTCTCCTCCAATAGTTGTGGCACCTTGTTAACATGTTCAACATGATCCTTCCAAGACTTGCTGTAGATTAGTATATCATCAAAAAATACCAACACAAATTTTCTAAGGAAGGGTTTGAAAATGGAATTCATGAAACCTTGAAATGTAGAATGTGCATTGGTAAGGCCAAAAGGCATGACCAAAAATTCATAATGACCCTCATGAGTT
>APFE030559299.1:0-84223 GCA_000404065.3 Pinus taeda
AAATCCAATTGATTCACCAAGCAGTACAAGAGAAGCTGGAGAAAAGTCAAGCCCGTTACAAAGCTTGACATGACAAACACCGAGTCGACCACCAATTCCAAGTGGGCAACAAAGTGTTGTTCCACAATAGCAAGGACAGGATGAAGGGAGAAGGGAAGAAGTTGCGACCCATCCGATATGGTCCTTTCACCATATTGAAGAAGATTGGAAACAATGCCTTTTGTCTTGATTTTCCAATATATATGCAGATGTACTTAGTAGTGAATGTAGAGAATTTAAAGTTGTATGAACCTCCATTGATCATGGATACCAAGGAAATGGGCACAGTTCCTACGGTTGATGTTTTTGCTCTAGAATATCTCGATGAGTTACCTAAAGACATCATCCTTGACAGAAGGACCATGACTTCACAGTAAGGAGATGTGGAATACCTTCGATTTTGTTTCAAGGGAGTGCACCCCAGCAAGGCCAAATGGCTAGAGAAGGAAAGGGTGAGGGAACAATTCCCTCACTTGCCAATTGACTAATGAAAGCTTTTGGCAGTCCAAAAGCTCTTCAATGGGGAGGATTGATCCATGTGGATCTTCAGATACAATGGCATGGAAAAGATAAAAATTCAAAATGGAAGAAAAGTGAATATCCTAACATCAGATCAAAGTGCTCGTCACCTTGATTCCAACGGTGCGAACGAGACTCCTATCCGAGTCCGGATGATGAAGTTATGGCAGAAAGGCGATTTTCTTACCCCTTTGAAAAAGGAGGTATTTTCATGGTTTTAAGCCTTTAAAATGGAATCCCATTGAAAAACATGTAGAGGGAAGATTCCACAACCTCTGATCAATGATCGCCGATCTATCGAGTTGGAGGAAGGCAAGTGATCGGGGGTCATTATTGGAACTGGGCAGATGCGATTAGCGATTGCCATCGGTGATCGGTGAAGAGCTTGGGCCGTAGCAATTGCGATCGGCCAATGCCGATATCGGCGATTAGTGGTCGACAATCCTCGTTGATGGGACCTTTTCTCCAGCAATACGCTGATTGCGATATGGGGGCCGGACCTGATAGGTATATCAGCCTGATTTGATAAATTTGAGGTTTGGGTCTTAAGGTTTCGGTCGTGTTTTTTAGTGTTTTACATGTATTTTGTGTATTATTGCTTGGAACGATAAAAAGCTAACTTTGGGGCTTTGTTATACCCGCTGACCCTTCTATGCAAAAAAACCCCAATTTCAGCAATCTTTGTCAAAAAGAAGTTTATAAAAGTTGATGATTGGGAAAGGCACGAGGGAGAGGATTTTTTTGGCACATAGTTCGAGGCTTCAGCTTGTAGGAGGTTCAATTGATCATTTTGTCTGAATTGGGAAAATTTTATATGGTTTCTACCTCTCTCGATGCCATGGATGCAGTGGTGCTATCCATTTCTCCATCTGAGTTCTCCTTTTCTCATCCATCTTTCAGAATGGAGGTATAAGACTTCTTGTATATAACTGATGATTGTATTCTCTTCTTTTCATGCCATTTAATGAATGAAGGCCTCCCCATTGATTGAGAAGGGCCCGAAGATGTAGTCCAAGTTGGATGAACTCCGTTATAAAGTCTTGTTGTCTTTATGTGTTGTCTTCTTCTTTCTCTTGCACACATTAAATTTCTAAGTTAAGCTGCAATTTTTGCATGTGATTATTTTCATACATCTATAAGCAAAATATCCCTGGATCATGCTTGGAATATGGAATGGGGGTGACTGGCTGAAGAGAGATTTGGATCAGCCATGTCTATGGTCCAGTGGTACATGGAAGTCCCAGACTTTGTTTCATTTTTCTTGTGGAAAATAAATCTCTTTCCTATGGTATTGATGGGTAAATATGATTATTGTTATGTGGCTTATATGGTTGTTTTATACTTAGTATCTCTGATGTTTATATGCTGGTTATCAATGAGTTTTATGACTATCAATATTTGGATCATATCATGTTTTTACTTGTAAATGAATGAACAATGTATCTATGGCCTAATAGATGAAATTGTAGCTAATGTGTTGAGGCATAAATGCTTCTTAGAGATTTTTAGATAAGTATGATACCCCTATGCTCATTTATGTTGTTAAGACCTGTAGCTTTCATGTTTGTGACATGTTTTATGAAATGTCTGTCATGGATCGTAGGGGTCTAATCTAGTCCTTGTTGATTTTTTTGCAAATGTTTATTTGTTCCACTACGAAATTTCATTTACGAACCTGTCATTGAGTTTTAGGCAATGCCTTGGGCTTTGGGCCTGAAAAAGTGGCACAAATCTCAGAGTCCCAAGCACAACACTGGGGAAAAAGTCCCCAAAATATCCCTTGCCCTTACTATGGGAGCTTCCGGAGCTTCCTAGACGCACCCCTATCCATATCAAGGGAGTGTCTAGGGATTTGATGCACAAAAAATTCAGTTGGCCTCATGGGCTAGTTACCTCAGTGGTTGGGATGGCTCCTAGTAGTTCTGTTGCTGATGTGGAAGGTCTGTGTTGTGTGTTACACTAGTTCCACTTCTTTAACTAACACATAGGGAGTTGAATCATATCATTGTAACTTCTCGTCACATGTTTACCCCTATTGGTTGATTACTTGGGTTGATGTGGGAGGAGGGTGTTACAAGAATCATAAATGCAACTCAATACCTACAAAGTAATCCCACTGTAGCCACTTGATCCAACTCTTCCTTACTTTCCTTTGCTTTCTTGTCTTTCCTTTGCCTTCCTTTCTCCAACACTAGAGTGCTCCAAGATTGCTCTAAGTGTGAAAGAATATGAGAGAGAAAACAGAGAAAGAGATCCAACCAAACTGTAAAAAGGCTCAACTGACAAAAAATGAACTGATCCTCAAAATCCTTTTTATCATTGAGGCCTCTATTTTTCTTTATTTTCCTTCAATTTTCCTCACATGAAATTATGTGACCTTTCACCTTCATTTTATCTTATTTTCATTCTTTTTCATAAATAAATTCTAATAAATTCCTCTTTTCCTTTTCCATTACCTTTGCCAATTTCCTTAGCCATAATAAACCACATGAACGCCCACTAGGATGTTCTTCCCAACTTTCATCTTGGAATACGTGTCCCATTACATTGGTCTTATTCTTTTGGCTTTATTACATGAAATTTTAACCTGGGGTTGTTATAACAAGTTAATCTTGGGTGGAACAAAGGGAAACATTAGCACCCATTTATTTCATCAGTCCCTCTAATATTCGACATCAACACAATTCTCACATCAGAGGAGTATCACACTTTTTCTACAATTGTAGTTCTTTTATTTGGATGAAGACCCATGCATCATAGTTGCACTCCCACCAACAATGTCGTCCGCCTCATGTATGGGAGCACCCACAGATTATTTTTGTCAAAGATTCCCTTGAGGACAAAGTAGTCATCTACTTCAACATACAAAAATCAATTTCTCTAAAATCTTTTGACATGATCTTTTCATGTGTACTTGTAATATGTTAGTCAAAGTCATAATCACAAGCATTGGACATTCCCGCCTCATATAAACACTTTTTGTATAAAATTTATATATCAACATGATGTTCTTGTATTTCTTTTGAAGGAATCCCTCGATTATTTCCTTACAAGAAACACTCTCTAAGGAAGTCGATATGAATCATCATCGGGCATAGCAAAACGTGATGTATTTTGGATTTACACTTGCTACTAACCTCATATATCAAGGGGAACTTTTATCATGGAAAAATTGTACTAGTCAAGCTACACTCAATGTAAAAAAACAACATGTACAAGTGTACCAATTATCATTGAAAGCATCATGTAACCTGAAAATTCAAATGTTTCTAAAGGTCCATTTAAAAAATAAATCCGTGTAAGCATGCTAAAGAAATTTTGCATAGATAGTCGTAGTTGTTTCTTTGATAGTCGCACGAATCTGCCAAAGTGACAACATAGCAACCTGTGGACCACATCACATTGAATGGGATGAATTTCTTTAACAAGACAAGATTTGATAGCCCGTTTTTGAGCCATTCCAATATTAAGAGGAAATTTATGGAGACTTCAAAGGATTCCTCATGTATCCTATCCAATTTAATCTTATTAATGGGCCAAGGGGATCCATGAGATGCTTTTTAGCATATAAATATCAAAGGAATGAGAGCCAAGAAAATGAAGAAGTTTGAGTAAGGCTATGCTGCCAAAATTTGTTATGAAACTAGCTCACAAAAAGATAGAAAAGAAAGATAAACGCCTTAGAATTCAACCTCTTCGAGGGGGCAACCTCCTTTACATTACACAAATGAACAATTCTTGGATGATTCAAATGATAAAACCTCCTTTCTATAATATAGGAGTCTAAGGAGAGTCACAATATAACCTAGCCGACCTAACAATAATAATATAAGCCACAAAAATAACAATAGAGGGATTCTATGGGGCACAATAATAAAAATATGGGGACAATAGGGGCACAACAATATTAATAAGGGATTCAACTACAATAGTAATGGGGTAATCACTAATATTATAGGGACCTAACAAGATTATTTGTGCAATCAACATAATCTTACATTGAGAGAATTCACCATTTGAGAAATTTCTTTGGCTTCTTTCAGAGAAGAGTGTATTGAAATTGGATTTTAGGAAGGGGACGCCATTTTGGAGATTTTGAGAGAATCAATGCTAACCAAGACTCCCTTGAGTGCCTCTAAACTCAACTATTGTATATTTTATAGCAATTAATAAAGAGGATTTGTTTCTATTCTCTTGTGTTTTAGTTTATTTTTGTGTTCTTCATTGTCTACTATGTATATTATGCTTTGTTTCTCCATGGATTACATGGTATTTGTGTTTTATATTTAATTTCTAAACAATATTATTGTGGGCTCCTTTGTAGGTTGCAACCAAGCTATACAATAATACTCTATTTTGTACACTATTGATTCAGATCCACAACCACACATACCTTGGAGTTTGTCCCTTAAGGTCATTTTGCCAAATTTCTTGATGTCCTCCATGACTAGCCTAGATGTTCTTTTTGCAAAATTTTGTCCTTTATTTTTTCAAGTGCATTCAGTGAAAAGTCTTCCATTTTAGGTAGAACATCCCCTTCCCATCCAACAAGTATGGTCCAAATATCCTCAAATTATCTACATTGATCATTGAATACATTCTCATATGTTGATGTAAGTTTAGGTTAAAATCATTATCATAACTAGCTCAATGATCTCAAAAGGACAATATCTTAGAGGCTTCAACTTTTTGGCTATCCCTTATAAGTGCTCCATTGTTATCTAAAGCCACACTTTATCCCTAACATAGAATTTATGATATGTCCTATGCTATCCATGTCTCAAATTATACTTTTACTAACTCTTCTCAAGTTGATCCATACTTTCAAATGAACCTACATGATCTTTTTAATGAACATGTTTGATTCTTTTCCTTATATTTCATTTTTAATATGTCATAATTCTTTTGTCCATAAAAACAACAAATATGATGGTGGAAAATAATCAAAATTATTCTTTGAAGGAGATTTCCGAGTGGGAAAATGAATTGCCATGTTGTAATAGTGATGAAACTACTTATTCATTCCAAGTCTTTGAATCATTATTATTGCACTGATGTGAAATTTGGAAATAAAATTGGTTGGATTAGGACAAGCAATAAAGACAAATTTTTTCAATCCTAAGGTTTCAATAACATCATTCATGCCACACTAGACTGGGTTCAATCTAATACATTCCCAAATTAAGCATATATGCACTACATTATTTGCAAACCCAATTATATGGTTTAATGGTTGAATGAGTTGAAAGATAAGATAACTGTGATTTTGCTTGACCAAATCTCTCTATCAACAATTGAACCAAATGTATGCTCATAGCTTCAACTTATCCCTTATTCAACAATCAAAAGTAATAGAATGCTTCAAATTTTGTCCATCCTTTCCCATAATGGCATCCAAAAAATTTCCTATAAATCTAGGATGCCAATCAGACACTATTGATGTTAGCAAACCAAAATGTTCCCATACATTTGTAAAGAAAATCCCAATTTCTTCATCGCTTGATATTGTATTTTGACAAGGATAAGCACACATATCTTGTTGAATAGGTCAACAACCACAAATATGTAGTCATGGATATTCCTTAACATAGGAAAACCTTCAACAAAATCCATATATATATTTTCCCAAGGTCTTTGCTATTAGTGGAAAGTGCATTATATAGTTCTTTCTATTTGGGTTATGAGTACTTAAAAAAAACAACATATGATAAACTTGAAAAACTTGTTCTTTCATTTGCAATGGTCTTCCCAACACCAAAATATATAAATTCGATAAGTATGAATTTCCCTCATCAACCAAATTCTTCTTCCTTAGGGTACACACAACCTGCCAAAGTTGTAGAGTAGCCCACTTTGGTAGTAATATTCATTTCCCTCTAGATCAAAAGCTATATTATCCTTTTTCTATTGAAATATATCACCAAACTCAACATCCTTCCTATAATCATCACTCAACAAATCATGTGTGAAGATCACAAGCTTCATAATCGCTCCCATAACTAAAATATTCTACGTGGGTGGCCTTGACAAAATAGATGGAACTTTTTTTTTTATCACACCTTTCTTATATTTGATAAGGAAATGGAATTGTTAAAAAATTACCATCCACTTAAAATGTTTTTCTTGATACCTTTTGATTTAACTCTACATGTAGTACGATGATTAGCATTCATTGTGGATTATTGTTTTCTTCCCAAAGAGATAGTTTTTCCATTTCTTAACTACTTATATAGGGAAAAGAACACCTTGTCATATGTAGGGTTGTTCAACACTAATCCATGAATCACTTTGAATGATAGCACACTAGTTTTCCACCTTGCATAGGGACTGTCACCATGGCATATCTGCATGCAGTAATTCTGTTATAGGTCATTTTGTCACATCTAGTCAATAGGCCTACAAACCGGATCAATCAACATCTATGTACACCTTTTCATCATCCCTACACAAAGCCCTAAGCATGACTCTTCCAAATCCCTATTTTTTTGGGTTTGACTGCGTCATTTCAGTGATTTTAAGGCCCAAAACACTCTTCTCCTTTAGGGACCTGGGTTCAGTAGCAGGTTGCTTCCTTCTGCACCAACGCTGATCAGCAACATGTTGTCCCTTATTGGGGGTGCATTGATTCTAGAAATTTAGGAAAATTAAAAAGAATCCCGAAGATTCCTCTTCTAGAAGCTTCCAGAGGTTTTTTTAACCATTTATCCTTGATAAAAGTTCAAATCCTATTTGATCCTACCTTGGAGATTTCACCTCTTATCCATTGAGCTCATCCTCCCATCTTAAGTGGATCTCAAGCCTAGGTTGGTAAATGGTTAAGAATTCCTAAACTACTATCCCTCTCCTATAAATTTACAGCCATCTACAACACCAATATTTGATTTTGGAGGCTGATCATACCCTCATGTTGCTGCCTTGAATCCAAGCGAGTCATCATCTTCATGCATTAGGGTGACATTGAGTTGAGCTTTGTGACAAGGAAGGACAAGTCAACTTGGGGAGATATCTACAAGATCAACTACTATACTTGGTTGTAAACTCTCTTCTATTCATATTAATACAAAGAGTACATTTTTTTCCTATATGCATTATGCTATGTTTACATTCATGTATTTCAATGGTTTGTTGATCCATGGAATAAAGTAATTGGATAATGTTACAAATGTTGTAGATCTTTGGATTGTGTTTATTATATGTGTAGGGTCTAAGTATAACAATTAGAGCTTACAAGCTAAGAGGAGAGAAAAGTTTGCGATGGATTCCAAGTAAGCCTCTTTCCATTATTCAATTTTTATAAGGGAAGCTTTATATTCTTTACTTTTTGTTGTTCTAGACCAGTCCACTAGGTCTAAGGAAGATACTTTTATCCATAGTCATAAATTCCACATAAAAAATAGGTGACTCCATTGGAGATCGTTTCATTCCCTTAGTGGTTTCCTTATCCCTAGTACTTGTTTCACCTCTTAAACAAACCTTAATTGCCTCACTCAATTTTGAATTGACCCTAGGAAGACCTTTCATTGAGCTTCATTTGATTTTTTGTGTGTTGGAACTTGGTCTTATCTTGATCAATGCTCCCCCTAGTTTGGAGATAGAGTGTTGCATAAATCCTTAGCCTTCTATGTACCTACGTTGTAAATAACTGGTGCCCTTTCAACACCTGCACTGATCCCTATTTCATGCAAAAATTTTCTATTTGTTATTTTCTCTATGATTAGCTTTGTTCCATCTGGTTCTCCTTGTGTCCCTAAGTGTGTCTTGGTCTCTCATAAGCCTTCATCTTGTTTTCTTTTGTTGTGCCTTTGATAAGAATTTGTTTGGATTTTTCTTTGTTCTGTCAATTAGGTCATTATCAAACTGGTTGCTTGATTGTTAATTTCTTGAAAGAATTGGTGTTCTAGTCATCATTCTAAATAGTTTCTCTTATTTGTGATTAGGCACGCATCTTAGTTTTCAACTGAAAATTAAGTGTAATTGAAAATAAAAATCTCATGCATTATGTATTGCATGTAGGGTTTTGTGTGTGAATTGGAATAGGAAAATATGCATTAGGGGAGTTGATTTAACAAACTTGTTTGTTGCATACTCTTTTTTCTCTTCCCTCCTGTACATTGCTTTTCATTGAAAGAAAAGTTTCATTTCATCATGCTAGATTGCATATTTTGGATATTAAGGTCAAATTCATGGTGAGACTTGAAAACTGAAACTTAATTCAAGACAAACCTTAAAATTTATTGAATTAATCTTAAATTTATTGAATTAAAATTTATTGTATATCGCAGTTCACAGTTTACCCTCTTTACTTTATTTTTTGTGTTAATTGTTAAAATTTATTAATCCAACGTGGAAGAACAACATCCTACACTCCGTCATTTGCATAGAATGCAAAATATGCCTCCTCTTCCACCTGAGGCTGGCCATCATTAGAAGCATAATTAGACATAGACTACCGAATCTAGTGCTTCAAGAGCTACTTCTTCCGATCTTCCACCTAAAATTGGTCCACCATAATCATATTTTCCTATGAGTATTGAATCCAATATTACTTTTCCATTGGCTGGAGAGTTTGATACAATTGAAAAGGAAGCACCTGAAATATCATTACCTGAGGTTATTGAACCTAACTATATTGAATTAGAGATAACAAAATCTAGGGAACCTCAATTATCTACACCTATTACTTCAGGACCTTCCTCTTCTCTTCCTATGTCTTAGACCCAACCAAAACCTCTATATCTTGGACCTGATGGCGAACCACTTCCACCTTGTCTTATGAGTATTGAAGAGATTCCATAGGAAGAGACTCAACCATCCTCTCCTATTCGAGTAGGGGATCATTTTTATTAGGCCCATCATTTTATTTCTCCTCATACTCCATCACAAGCTCCTTTATATGGTTCATTTCCTTTCAACTCACCCTTGAGTTTCCCACAACAACCCTCTTTGGGACAGTTAACAATGACTAAATCTACTATGGTTTCTCAGCCTATATCTAGTGACATGATCGAGACAACCCATGTTGCAACTTCATCCATGTTTGTAATGGAACACATTTGTATGGTGGCCCGTCTATCCCACCTAGTTACCAATCTTTGTCTGGTACCTTTTCTGGCACAACATCCTATCCATGGACCTCTCTCATATCATCTACATCTGGAATTCCATCTCGAACTTCTTTTATGAGTGCTACATAGTATGCTCCTCCTCCTCCATCTACTCCTATGATTTAACAACAAACCAGTCCTTATGTTAGTGGGTATGGAAACCTACAATAAGTCAATCCACCTCCTATTAGGAACTCTCCTCCTGGGGGGAAATTTCCTTCTGTTGGAAATAATATTGAGGGGGGGGGGGGGGGTTGGGGGCTGAATCAGTATTAGCAAGTCAATAATATTTCATTTCCATAATCAGATTCATATATGCAACTTCACTTAAGGGAACTTGCGTGTATACGCAACTGTATTTGAGGCACCTAGCGTATATCCTTTAAACTTATGATTAAGTTAATTTATCGTATGTTGATCTTTAATCAGTGCATCGAAACCATATAAACAATAAACATGTGTAGTAAAACAAAACAGACAATCACACACACATGAACACAGGATATAAGGTGGAAACCCAATGTGGGTGAAAACCACTTGCTGCAATCGTCTCTATCTTCTTTTAATAAGAAACTTCTTGTTACAATTTTTGTACTGGTGCAGTCTTATACCAATATGCAGGCTTCTACCTGTAGAAGGCTACAACCTTCTCTCGTTCTCCAACTTCTCCTGGAAGGGAGATACAACCCCCTAGCTCTTGTATTAGCTGATATGTTTACTAGTACGTAGGTGTCAGCCTATAGAAGGCTATAACCTTCTCTTTTCTTCCAGGGACCACGTTTCATAAATTTTTAGACTGGATCCATCATTCAAACATCAAATACATTTACATCAATCAATTTCCTTTGCACCAACCACAACCGAATCAATCAATCATTTTTCAGAATGCTATAACTAGAATATAGTAACCAGAACCTAGAACACTGTAACAACAACCAGAAGTATCTAAACCATATTTTATGAGGTATACACTACTTCAATGTATCGAACTTGCATGCATACACACTTTTCTCAAGGCGAACCTGCATACAGATCTGCAAATCAATTTTAAGATGTATATGCTGTTTTGATATGTAGAACCAGCGTGTATACGTGCCTTTTCTAAGGTGAACCTGCGTACAGATCTATAAATGATGATTTAAACTTTACAACAATTAAAAACTTCAGTTATACCCAAATCATCATATTTATAGTCTACAACATGTGCCAGTTATTAAGATAAAAGATCAAAACACACAAAGATACTTCACTTCAAGATTTAAGATCTTGACCCATGTTTAGGTCTTATCCTTCCTCAAGCGCTAAGGTTCATCCTTGATTCAGATCCAGATGTGCAACATAACCCAATAACCTATATTCTAGATCTTGCTCTTCATTAGATATTCAATCCATGAGTGCCTTTGCCTAATGATCTTCTCCTCCTTTTATAGTCTTAGGACTTACTCAATACCATGGACCATAACCACTTAGAACCAATACCTTGGACCAAATACCTGGGGTCAACACTTCGGCCAGGATACCTTGGACCAATACCATGGATCAAAATACCATGGACCAAATACTACGGACCAAAACTAAGTTTTCCAACATGTACGCATCTTTCCTTCCGTGAAAGTGCATGTGTACGCTATACGCGCCTTTTGGTCTATGAACCCACATGTACACACACCTTGGTCAATGAGGAACCTGCATATACCTCTCTTCACTCATTCTGAGAGTCTGAACTATGATCTGTCATCTGAGTGAGTTTCCATCAAGGACAACACTTGTGTCATAGTGCCAAATCTAAGTCATAATGCCATCAATCTCCCCCTTTGGACTTGATGGCAACCCCAAGTCACTCTCCCCCTTTGTCATCAAGGGCAAAGGGTTATGTCCCCCCTGAGTACATGCTGAATGCTCTGAAATGCTGAAGAGTGCTGATTGACTCCATGCTCAGGTCCATGCTCCCCCTGAAAATAAGCAAGGTCTGCAAAAATATGTTCTAAGAGAAGAACATGACTCTATACATCATAAATGACCTTCCTATCACAAATGACTCATACATACATCCATCTCCCAACCAAGTGGGGATATACAAAATGTTTATACATGTCAAAACAAGAACATTACATCATCCATCCCATGCATAGTGGGGAATAAAAATAGGTCGTTTCATGACCTTGACATTAAAAGATATACATGACATAGAGACCAAATATCTAAAACAAGACCATGATAGTTATCAAAAACTATCATCAGCAACATCTGTCAATCACCATCTAGACTAGCAACCATGATCTCCCCTTGAACATGTTCCGCCTGCATCAAAAATAATTTGTGAATTTGTACCAAATCTTCTAAGATAATGCCAACAATGCATTATTAGAAGTATATGCTCCCCCTATGCCAAATGATCACTGTCAGACCCATATCGTACTCCTTCCATCTTGAGTCTGGCCCACTATTTCTTTTCAAACCAACATATACGCAACTGTATCCACAAAAACCTGTATATGTGCATGGATACGCTTCATGGGACTCGGGTATAACCTCTTTTCTATGAAACATATAAATTTTAACCGTAAGATGATGCATCAACTATTCCCAGCTTTTTTTCTGAGATATTCGAATGTCTCTCTGGGTAGTGGTTTGGTGAATATATCAGCAACCTATTCTTTGGAGGGAACATACTCCAATTTGACCTTTTGTTCAAGCACTTGTTCACGTAGAAAATGATATTTGATGGGTATGTGATTGGTCTTGGAATGCATGACTGGATTCTTTGAAATATTGATTTCAATTGTATTATCACATAGAATGGAGATGGGTGGAGTACATGTGATCTGAATGTCTTGCAATGTTTGCATCATCCAAAGGAGTTGTGTGTAGCAAGATGCAGCAGCCACATATTCTGCTTCAGCTGTAGACAATGCAATTGAACTTTGCTTCTTGCTAAACCAAGATACTAATCTAGAACCCATATAAAATGCACCACCACTAGTGCTTTTCTGTCATCAACGCTTCCTACCAAATCTACATCTATATATGCATGAAGTGTAAGATTTGTATCTCTAGGATACTATAAACCAAAATTCTGTGTTCCTTGAAGATATTTGAAAATCCTTTTGACTGCGTGAAGGCGTGATTCCTTTGTATTGGCTTGGAATCTTCCAACTATTCCCATTGCATGCATGATGTCTGGTTGGGTCCCTATTAGATAAAGTAGACTGCCAATCATGGATTTGTAGGTTGGTTGATGTATTGCTGCTGATTCATCATTTGAGATGACACTGCATCCTGTTACCATTGGGGTACATACTAGTTTAGAATCTTCCATGCTGTATTTTTTCAAGATCTTCTTAAGATACTTGGTTTGTGACAAAAAAATACCATCTTTCTTTTGTTGAACTTGTAGACCAAGAAAATATGTGAGCTCACCAAGCAGGGACATTTCAAATTCTTGCTGCATTACCAAAGCAAAGTTTTTGCTCATGGCTTCTTCATTGCTACCAAAAATGATATCATCAACATACACAACAAGTATTATCAATTTATTATTGTCAATATTTGTATATAGATTGCTATCAGGTGATCCTTTTGAAAAACCTTGCTGATGGAGATATTTGTCAAGATGGTAATACTAGGCCCTTGAAGCTTGTTTTAGACCATAGAGAGCCTTTTTGAGTCTGCATACAAGTTTTGGATCATTTCCAAGAATGAATCCATCTGGTTGCTCAATATATACTTCTTCTTCTAAGTACCCATTAAGAAAAGTAGATTTTACATCCATTTGGTATACTTTGAATTTCTAAAAACTAGAAAAAGCAAGGAACATTCTTATGGTTACAAGTCTTGCAACATGTGAAAAAGTTTATTCAAAATCTATACCTTCTTGTTGAGCATACCCTTTACAAACAAGTCTGCCCTTGTTTCTAATAAATTCTCCATTTTCATTCAGCTTTCTTTTGAATATCCATTTGGTTCCTATGACATTCTTATCATGGGGTCTAGGAACTAATTCCCAAGTATTATTCTTTTCAATCTGCGCAAGCTCTTCATTCATGGCCTTGACCCAACATTCATCTTTGCATGCTTCATTTACATTTTGAGGTTCGATGGAGGAAAGCAATGCTAAATAGCTTGAAGCTTCTGTAATAGTTCTTCTTGTCTGCACACTTGCCCCTTTTCTCCCAAAATTTGAGTCTTTGGATGATTTTTCTGAACATACCTGGATGGAGTCTTTTCTTCTGTCGTTATTTGTTCTTCTGGTGCTTCATTGGATTCTTCTTCGGAATTAGTCTATTTTGATGTGGAACGATAATCCTCATCTTCTCCACAATCTTTGGTTTTTACCCGCTTTGGATTTTTGCATGCTTCATCAACCACAACATCAATATTTTCAGTAATTTTCCCAAGCCTTTTATTATAACACTTATATCCCTTACTTCGAGAAGCGTAACCAAGGAGAATGTCTTCATCTGCTCTGGGTTCAAACTTGCCAAGTTTTTCATTATTCCTTTTGATGTAACATTTGCTTCCAAAAATGTTGAAGTATTTTTTAGTAGGAGTCTTACCATATCAAAGTTTACGTGGATTTTGAGTGCTGTTTACTCAAACATTTGCTTTGTTAAGAATAGTGACGACAACTAATGCAGCTTCACCCCAAAAGGTTGCAGGAGATCCATACTCATTTACCATAGCATGAGCCATTTGTTGAACAATTCTATTCATCCTTTCTACCACTCCATTTTGCCGAGGAGTCCTTGCAGTGGAGGATTGCCTTTTTATTCCATGTTCTTCACAAAAGTCAAAGAATTCATCTGAGGTAAATTCCCCTCCTCGATCAGATCTGAGACATTTGATTTTGCGATTTGATTCATTTTCAACCAAGGCTTTGAAGGCTTTGAATTTTTCAAATGCTTCATATTTATTCTTTAGAAGCCCTATCCAACACATTCTGGAAAAATCATCAATGAACAATATAAAGTATTCCTCTCCACGAGGTGACTTTTTCCTTGATGGAACACATAAATCAGTATGAACAAGTTTAAGAGGCTTACTAATTGATCCTTACTTTTCAGGGAATTGCGAATTGGTTTTCTTACCAAATTGACATGATTTTCATATTGTATTTTCTAGAATGTTGATATCAGGAGGATCACGAACAACCTAGAATTTGCTTGCTTTTCTTATTTGAGAGAAGCTTAGATGCCCCAATCTTTTGTGCCATAGCCAGTGTTCATCATTTTTGCTTAGATTGCACTGTTTTTGTCCTCCCTTGAGTATATATAAGTTGTTTGGAGTTCTTATATCTTTGATCATGGTTTCTCCTGTATCAAGCTCATGAACAACACATCCATTTGATCGAAATACTACTTCATTTCCCTTATTACACATTAGATTGACACTCAACAGATTATGCTTTAGACCATCAACATACATAACATTCCCAGCTTTAACTTTTTCTTTTAAAAGAATAGAGCCTTTACCTTTTATGATAGCAGGAGTGTCATTTCCAAATGAGACCTTCTTTTCCTTTTGTAAGGCATTATACGACTGAAGTTTTTCTTTATCACATGTCATGTGTTTCGAGCATCCACTTTCGATGTACCACTAATTTTCTTGTCCTTCTACATACAGGGCTATACCACATATTTTTGTTCATGGTTCTTTCTTTCTCCATATTTTGGGATTTATTGCAGTTTTCTCCTTCTGAGATGTTTGTCGAAATTTACTCCTGCAATCAAATTCTTCGTGACCAAAGTTGTTGCAGATAGGGCATTCTATTTCATTTTGAAGAAGAGAAAAGTTATTGTAGGTCCGTTTCATGATCCCCATCACATTCCTTTGATTTCGTGCTTCTCTAGTCATGATGGTCTTGTAAGAAACACATTGAGCAGCGTTGTGTCCAAAGTTATGACATGAAAAACATTGGCCATTAAAGAAGTTTTTGCAATCATCAAATCTACTGACCTGGTGATTGTAGTTGTGATTGATATTCATTCTTGAAGCAGATTGAGTATGATTTATTTGAGGTTTGTAGCTTCTATTCATCCTTGAAGTAAATTGAGCTTGATTTACCTAGTGATTTGCTTTATGCCTTTGTTGTTGATTTTTAAATTGTTCACTGCTCTTTGTTGCATCAAGATAGCTTTTAGTGGAGGTTGACGACTTCTGTGATTGGAATGCTTCTTCAGTATATCCAAGGCCTGTCTTGATTAGAGGAGAACGCTGCACTTTGATAATTTCATTTAAGGTTTCTGATCCTTTAGCAAATCTAAGATTGAGAGCTTTTTTTTTCTCAATATCCTTTCTTAGACCCACAATTTAACATTCTAGATTTTCATTCTGTTTTTCTCTTTCAGCAAGTTGGAATTTCATAGTATCTATAATCATATTCTTTTCTTCTAAACAGACTTTGAGTTTAGAGATTTCTTCTTAAAGGTCATCTTCATCTAAAGCATCCAAGAAATCATTATGTTCAAAAGCCATTAGAAGTCTATAGTCATTACTATTTTCATCTTCATCACTATTTGATAAACCATCACTATCTTCATAAGTATAGGAGCTCTTCTTACTTACACTTTGTTTTCTATTCCATTTTGTTGATTCCTTACCTTTATCAAGCTTATATTTATGAGGACATTTGGAAGCATAATGACCGACTCTTCCACAAGCAAAACATTTGAAAGGTAGTTTACCTCTGAATCTTCTGGAACCCCGTTGAAGGTTCTTGACAAAGTTTGCTTCTTCTTCTCCTTCTGAAATATGTCCCAATTCATGGAATTCTTCTCTTCCTAAAGATTTGAATGCGACTTCTCTCATA
Source organism: Pinus taeda (assembly GCA_000404065.3). Lineage (NCBI taxonomy): Eukaryota > Viridiplantae > Streptophyta > Pinopsida > Pinales > Pinaceae > Pinus > Pinus taeda. The sequence goes on from APFE030559299.1 coordinate 16,471, forward strand.
TCTGATGGACCTCCTTTTATCATTTCGAAAGCAGTTAAGATTATGTGCAGCTGTGTCATAGTAATAGTTTGAAGATCCTGCTTTTCTTCTATGGCAGATACTTTTGATTCAAACTTAGTAGACAAGGATCTTAAAACCTTTTCAACTAAAGTAACTTCTTTTATCTCTTCACCCAAGTTCTTCATGCAATTAACAATCTCATCTATGCATAAGAAGTAACTAGCAATACTTTCATCATTGTGCATTTTGAAAGTTTCATATTGATTTCTGAGAGATTGCAGTTTTGCATGTTTTACCTGATTGTCTCCTTCATAGATTAGAACGATCTTGTCCCATATTTCTTTGGCAGTTTTGAGCTGCATAAATTTGACAAATTCTGATTGTGACAGACTCCCTAATAATGTATTGACAACCTTGGAATTTGGTTCATATTGCTTCTTACCTGCCGTATTTGTAGGAATTGCTGATGGAAATGTATATCCTCCTTCCACGATTTCCCAGACATATGTTCCAAGAGATTGAAGATAGGCTGTAGTCCTTACCTTCCAATAAATGAAGTTTCTCCCATCAAAGATTGGTGGTCTAATGGATCCCTCTCTTTCGTAGTTACTCATGATGATAGATCTTCAGTCAAGCGATCAAGCTTCTTCTGAAGGACCTGCTCTGATACCAATTGTTGGAAATAATATTGAGAGGTGGGGGGGGGGGGGGGGGTTGAATCAGTATTAGCATGTCAATAATATTTCATTTCCATAATCAGATTCATATACGCTACTTCAGTTAATGGACCTTGCGTGTATACGCAATTGTATTTAAGGCAACTAGCATATATCCTTCAAACTTATGATTCAATTAATTTATCATATGTTGATCTTTACTCAGTGCATCAGAACCATATAAATAGTAACCAGATGCAATAAAATAGAACAGACAATCACACACACATGAACACAAGATATAAGGTGGAAACCCAATGTGGGTGAAAAACCTACTGCAATCGCCTCTATTTTCTTTTAATAAGAAGCTTCTTTTTACAATTTTTGTACTGGTGCAGTCTTATACCAGTACGCAGGCTTCTACCTGCAAAAGGCTACAACCTTCTCTCATTCTCTAGCTTCTCCTGGAAGGGAGCTACAACCCCCTAACTCTTGTACTAGCTGATATGTTTACTAGTACGTATGTGCCACCAACCTATAGAAGGCTACAAACTTCTCTTTTCTTACAGGGACCATGTTTCATAATTTTTTAGACTGGATCCATCATTCAAACATCAAATACATCTGCATCAATCAATCTCCTTTGCACCAACCACAATTGAATCAATAAATCACTTTTCAGAATGTTGTAACTAGAATACAGTAACCAGAAACAGTAATGAGAACCCAGAACATTGTAACAACAACCAGAAGTCACTAAACCATATTTTATGAGGTATACGCTCTTCAATAAGTCAAACCTGTGTGCATACACACTTTTCTCAAGGCAAACATGCGTACATATTTGCAAATAAATTTTAAGATGTATAAGATGTTTTGATATGTAGAACCAGCGTGTATATGCGCCTTTTCTAAGGTGAACCTGCGTACAGATCTATAAATGATGATTTAAACTTTACAACAATTCCAGACTTCAGTTATACCCAGATCATCATATTTATAGCCTACAACACGTGCTAGTTATTCAGATAAAAGATCAAAACACACAAAGATACTTCACTTCAAGCTTTAAGATCTTGACCCATCTTTAAATCTTATCCTTCCTCAAGTGCTAAGGTTCATCCTTGATTCAGATCTAGCTGTGCAACATAACCCAATAACCTGTATTCTAGATCTTGATCTTCATTAGATATTCAATCCATGAGTGCCTTTGCCTAATGATCTTCTCCTCCTTTTATAGTCTTAGGCCTTATTCAATACCATGGACCAAAACCACTTAGAACCAATACCTTGGACCAATACCATGGATCAAAATACCATGGACCAAATAATATGGACCAAAACTAAGTTTTCCAACATGTACGTGTCTTTCCTTCCGTGAAAGTGCGTGTGTACGCCATATGTGCTTTTTGGTCTGCGAACCCACATGTACACGCACCTTGGTGAATGAGGAACCTGCGTATACCTCTCTTTCCTCATTATGAGAGTTTGAACTGTGATCTGTCATCTGAGTGAGTTGCCATCAAGGAAAACACCTGTGTCATAGTGCCAAATCTGATTCATAATGCCAACACCTTCGTATAACCCTTCTCTTTTGGTATGAGGGGAACCTATTGTAGGAATATTTCCATCTAATCAAGTTAGTGCTCACCCTCATATGAGTCCTCTACATTTAGAAATGTTTGTTAATGTTTGGAAACCTACCCCACCCATACAACCTGGTTCAGTTGTGGCTTCATCTTTAATTTCTCAACATGTTCCACCTACATCTCAGATTCATGTTCATAAATATATATCACAACTTGTTCAAGCTCAAGTGAATGTGATCTAAACTTTATAGGATGCATCTTCAACTCAACCCATTCCACCAATCTCTCAAGCTTCGCAAGCCCTATATACCCAACCTTTTCAAGGTAACTTACAATCATAACCTCTTGTCTAGGCCATTCCTTAAATTCAAGTGGGTCAGAATATATATGGTATGCCACAGGCACAACCTAACAAACCTTATGTTGGGATGATGCAAAATCCCACAGGGAAACGACATCAACCATATCCAGGTATACCTAAAATACCTTACAATCAACAAAAATAAACCCAATTGTTTCAACATTTGCAAGGTTATCCTAGAGATGGGCAGCAAGGTTATGTGTATTTTGGTTATTAAAATCCTCATTCGATAACACAAATACCTATTGTTGGTGTCCAGGTATGAACAATTTATTGACCCTATTTCGACATTAATTTATCAATCCGAGTGTGTATCATTTCAAGGCAACGCGCAAGGTATATGCATGGGCAAAAGCGAAATCCGTTCCAACCAAGGGATCACAGTTAATATTCAAGACATTGTTGTAAGATTAACTAAAATACAAAACTCCAGAAACAATTACAAGAAGTAAAGAACTGTAACAACAAGCATAAACTAATAAATAACACACACAGAAAGACGCAACACCTGATAAGAAGAGCGGGCCCAACTCTCTGATCAGGGTTGTGTTAATCACAGTGAAAATTAGAACAAAAAAATAGGTGATACTCTATTAATCTGTAACATGTGATTACAAGATCGATGGGGGCATCCCCATTTATAGGAACAATCTCTCTTTTATACACAGCGTGGGAGAACAACATATCTCCCTGAAACATGGTAACCGCATATTTAGAAATATACATTAGTTGGAATGGCACCAACACCAGATAACCGAGATCAGCAAGAGGCCCAAGAATAGTTTAGGGATCTATGACTCCAACTGCGCGGCCTCCTTATGGGTGGTCATTACTAGACCTGTTGCAAGATGCTGAAGCAAGGGTTCCTGTTCTCCAAGCTGTGGTCAAACATACATTTTAGTGCTGCGAATAGATAAGACTCCGTGATTTTACTTCATTAATTAAAATATTATAATCAGACAAGTCAAGGGTATTTAACTTGTAAGTTTAGCATAAAAACATGGGTAAATAAGTACAAAAAGGTCAAAAAGGATGATAGAAATGCGATAGAAAGATAGCCAAATTTGGTGCCCAACATCTTCCCCCAACTAGCCTTCTGCATTCCCTCATGTAGTTTGCCTCCTCTGCAGGTGTGGATTCTATCTACTATAGGTTTCATGAAGCTAGGTGAGATCATATTCTATGGCCATCTCTGTTCCTGGAACTTTAAAACCATCTGAAAGGATAACTTCCTTCCACTAGTCTGCTGGAACATTATACGCTGGAGTGTAATCTTCTGCAGGCAACCAAATAATAGAAAATTGAAACCGGATCCCCATACACCAGACCCCACATGTTTGGACACATGACACATATCTAGGCACTCTGGGGAGCACTCGTGCAAAATTTGGTGCCCCAAAATGTTCCCTGTTCTGGACAACTATAGGTGACATCATCCACCTTTTCTAACAACAATCAAGGGCCTCATCTTGAAATGTGGTTAATTGCTTGAAACAAAGATCAAGGCACCATATTTGTAACTTGATTGGATTCAAAAGTGTTAAAAGCCTTATGCCAATTGATCTGATTAAAAGTGTAAGAGGTGAGGTCCCTTAAATGAATGACCCCAGATACAGAACCGAATTGAATTCTCTGTCTAGATGCAGTAGATACCCATGCAGGTAAAACTCACACATCAAATGCTGAGTTGGCACGTCATGACTCCTCATTATTCGAAGGAATTGTACACCATCTTTTATCTCATAGCTAATCTTGTTTTTTATGGTCTCCATGCAGAATAAAAGACAACGTTCATGTAAGAATAAAGAATAACAAGAAGTAGGGGGCTGACTTGCCATCACCTCTTGCACCAAATTGAACATCTGCTCCTTATCAACTTTCAATTCTGCCACTTGCTTTTCCAGCTACTCCATCCTGAGCTACTGCTTTGCATGCCTTAATCTCATGATATCTATGTGCTCCACATATTCAAAGATGTTTGTGGAGGCTCTTTCCTGTGTTCTCCTGACCTCATTTTTATACTGGGCCACAGTAGATTTCCAAGTCTGCACTTCAGATGTTAAGGCATACTCACGGTCTTCAAATAACCATTCGACCGGGTCTATTTGAGTAGTAGTAGAGGTTGTGACTATCTAGTACACCTGAGTTTTTGCTTTGACCCCTACCACCTTGGACTTTTTAGCTTGCCGCTTGTATTTCTTTATCCATTTTTGCATTTTGTGCACCAGCTTCCTTAATTTCCTGACCGCCATATTAAGCTGCATTGTTTCCTTAAACTGGAGCTGATATTTTTGTTTGACTGGGAGTCTTCGCTATTCACATAGCTCTACCCATTCCTGTTTAACCAGAACTTCATTTGTTCCGGAAGCTAGAGATAAATCGCCCGAGATAGCTTTTGCTGTGCTGATTGTCAGATTTTCCTCCACTACTTGTTCTTCTTTGATCATTTAATACTTCACGACCTTCTCACCTGGCTATTCCATTGGCTCATTTTTCAGGACTGCTTCTCTTGGTCCCTCCTCTTCGCCAATGACTATTTCTTATTCATGCACGCTCACCGCGACCGGTGATGCCCTTGTGAGACGCTCTCCTACTAATGGGCCTGTTGGAATATTTTCTGATTCCCTAGCCTCAGGGGCCTCTGTCTCTTCTCTCCTTTCAAGCTTCGAAGTGCATGTTTCCTAAATAGCATCCACCCCACACAATTGTGGCCTTTGCGATAAATTCAAAGTTATAGGAATGGTGCTATCTTCTTCTTCTTTTTGGCGAGGGGAATGACTTACCCTTGCTCCTCTTGGAATAGAGGAGAAGAAGGAGAATTGGAATGAGTCTTCAACGTTTAGTCCCGAAGTCGACGCTGGTTCTTGTGGGTCAATGCCGACCTCACGCCCTAGTTCTCCCAGCGCTTCCTCCACGGGGCCCATGGTTTCCTCAGCTCTAGGCCCTTCTTGTCCTTGTTCCTCCTCTTCTATGGGTTGTATGGTTGGAGTGGTCATGACCTCCTTTTCAATCGGATTATCCTCCTCCATCGGCTCCATGGTGGTAGGAGATCCCTGTGGGGTACCCTCAGTTGCAATATTGACCAATTCACCCACTCTTGCCTATTGCGGGCCTGCCTCTTTGGTTATCATTCTATCAACTTGTTCTACTAGTTTTACGGGCGAGGCTGGTTCTTGTGGGACAACCTCGACCATGGTACTAGTGGGCCTTTTTGTGTCAACCCCCATATCTCGATTGACTCCATGGTTTTGGCTTGCTCTTGGGGAGCCACCTCTTCTTCAAGTCCTTCAGTTTCCATCTCCATCTCTTTCGGCTCCTCCTGGTCAACATAATCATCTTCTTCTGCATTTTCTTCCTCCATGGCTTCTGGTTCATCTTCCCTAGTAGCCATAGTGGCTGTTATTTCTTCCTCTGTGGAATCCCGAAACAGTTCCCAGGGTATCGAGATTCGTCTGATGGCATTCATTACTAACAGTTGAACCAACCCATGGTGAGGGATGACCGCCAATACCTGTCATGACCCCTGAGCCAAATGTGCCATTAAATGAAGGCTTCTTAATAGGAAATAGGGCACATTCATTGAAAAGCTTCTGCTTGTGGAAATCGCAGGTGAGCTAGTATGCACAGATGGTATTTGAATATGGTGGAGTATCTTTCTTCACAAGTCATATATTTTATGATGAACTCTGCTACTCCTCCCCATGGATGTGGTAGCGAGTTTCGGTCATATCCTCAACCCTTCTATGTGATGCTTTATCCCACCTATAAAAAGGCTTCGGGAAATTCTGGAAGGGAAGTCCTTCTCGAAAACCATCGCTGTTCATTTTGAGGAGCCCACTAACTTCCGCAATGGTTTCCTCTGTCACAGGGATTTCAATTCCATGGACCTGAGAGCCTCCTTCCCCCAAGTTTAATGCAAATTCCACCGTAATTTCTTGATTCGGCCCTCTTAGCCTGTCGAAATAAAAATTCTAGCCTATGTTATCAAAACCTACCACACCTCTTGATTGCTCCAAACTCTCGTTGTATCCGCATGTTCATGTCGCACAGATCAGCCACCCATTGCTGTAGAGGTGGAATCAACGTGACAACTGCAGTTGGTTGGCAGGGGAGAGTGACAGGGCTCCAAATCGTTGGCAACTGAAATAATGTCATGGCCTCTTTTGGGGACAACAGATGAAACAATACTGGTACGTTTGAAAATGATGATAGATTATGGTGGTACTATTAGATATTTCAGGAATTTAATGTAGCATGTTGGGAGGGTGACTTACTATGACTCTGCGCATACGAATACGCATTCCAACACATCAAAGGTGTGATTACAAAGTACCCAAATCATTAGATTCTGTTAGGTGAGGATCGTGTGTCATGAATTCTTTTTCGAGGTACGTCGTCATTTATTATGATGGTTCCCCCCACCCCCCAACTTTAATGACGGCCGTCAATGACACGTTTTAATGCCCTTTTTGGAATATTTAATTAAATCTATAAAATCAACAGAGATGTACCTATGGACCTACCTTAAGGTCGAGTAGTAGCAAAAATGTCTGATGGAGTAATAGCACAGGGAGTAACAACAACAACGAGTAATAGCAACAATGTGTAACAACACAGGGAGTAACAAAAACAACGAGTAACAACAGTTATGGAGTAATGGAAATTACAGAGTAATGGTAGTTATGGAGTAACGACAATTACAGAGTAACAAACATGGCAGAGTAATGGCAACGACAGAGTAATGATAGTTACGGAGTAACGACATCGGTGGAGTAATGACAATGTCGGAGTAACGAAAACGTCGGAGTAATGGCGGTTACGGAGTAACAACAGTTTCGGAATAAAAGCACCGGCGGAGTAACAACAATTGCGGAGTAAGAGCACTGATGGAGTAACAACAGTTGCGGAGTAACAACACCGATGGAGTAACAACACTTAGTGACACACACCAGTGAAATAATAACAACATCTTAATGGTAGCACTGGTGGAGTAACAACACCAAGTGTTACATTTCTCCTCACCATATGTCTTTGTTATTCCTGCAAAATACAAACAAGTAAGTAATAACCATATATATATATATTATTATCATTCTTTTTTAAGAGCAGAGTGAGAGTGTCCTCTTCCAATAGCCATTAGATTAGATAAATCAGAAAGGTGTTTGACAAAGGCATCTTTAGAGGCTGGACAGTGGTATGGTTTTAGACAATGCCCATTTACTAAGAACGAGGTATGATTCTCATCTATTGTAATTTGTCTGACCATTCCATTGTCGAACACTACATCTACTTGATATGGTCCCATCCAACGAGTGCGAAGCTTGCCTTTGAAATCCTTAAATCGGGAGTCATACAGTAATGCCTAATCCCCCACATGAAACACCTTAGTTTTGAAAAATTTATCATGCCATTTCATTCTCTATTGTTGAACAACAGTAGTCTTCTGGACAGCTACTGATCGAATCTCATCTAACTCATTCCGCTGTTCCAGTCGGTGTTTTTGTGCTTTTGATAGATCTAGGCCTACTTCTAGAGTTGTTCTGAGTGTACTGATCTCAAATTCCACCGGAAACAAGGGAGATTTACCATAGACTAATTCAAATGGAGAAAAACCAGTTGTGTTCCACCATGTCATTCTGTAGTCCCATAAAGCTTCTGGAAGTTTTTGTGCTCAGTCCTGACGATGACTTGCTACTGTCTTTGTCAAGATATTTTCCAATACATTGTTTGTGATTTCTACTTGCCCATTTGCCTGGGGGTGATAGGGCGTTGTCACTCTATGTTTGACCCCATATTTTTGCATCAACTTTCCTATCATATGAGATGTGAACTATGATCCTCCATCTGATACAATTTCTCTTGGAGTGCTGTATCAGGCAAAGATTTCTTCAAAAAGAAAGTCTGCCACTACTTGCTCTGTTGCTCTCATGAGCGCTTTGGCTTCCACCCATTTAGTTACATAATTAGTGTAGACCATGATGTAAGCTTTCTGATGAGAAGGTGGGTTGAAGGGTCCAACAAAATCGATGGCCCATTTCTCAAATGGTTCAAAGATTATATGGGATTAAGTGGCATTTCATCTGATTTCCCAGGTTGTCCCATCCGTTGACAATTATCACACCTTCAAACATAATCCCGAGCATCACGAAAGATGGAGGGCCAATAATATCCCATTTGCAGCACTTTGTGACCTGTTCTTTTATCTACAAAATGTCCTCCACAGGGTCCATCATGTGTAGCCTTTAATATCTCATAAATATCATCTTCTGCCACGTAGCGTGAATCTGTTGGTCAACCCCTGTATGAAAGAGATATCTTGCCATCCATGAATATCAAGTACTCTGTTGAATAATCTTCCTTTTCTCCTTATATGAAAGATGACGAGACACCTTTCCTTTAGCAAGATAATTAGCAATATCTACATATCACGAAGTGTTAGCAGAAACTACAAAAGATTCTCATCAGGAAAATTATCTTCAATTGGTGTATTCTTACCATCATGTTCTATCCTAGATAAGAAATCTGCAACCACATGGTCCTTCCCTGGTTTATCTACTATAGCAATATCAAATTCTTGTAGTAGCAAAAACCGTCTTGTAATGCGACTAGGGGTAGCAGGTTTATTCATTAAATACCTGATAGCTGCATGATCAGTATGCACAAAAGTAGGATACCCAGTAATGTAGTGCCGAAATTTTTTGATGGTGTAAATGAAAGTAAGGAATTCTTTCTCAGTCACTATGTAGTTTAATTCAGTAGGAGCCAAATCCTTACTGACATAGTAGACTATGTAAGGTACTTTATCCTCTTGCTATCCCAATACTACACCAATTGTTGTTTGAGAAGCATCCATATGAATGTGGAAAGGTAATGCCTGGTCTGGTCCTCTAAGAATCAAAGCACTGCATATCAATTCTTTAATTTTTGTAAAGCCTGCACCACAGTCACCTGACTGCAAAAATTATGAATCTTTTGTTAGTAATTGAAACAGTGGGTGTGCTACTTTCACGAAATTTTCTATGCAACACCTATAATAACCAGCACAACCAATAAAACTGTGTACTTGTGTGGTCATTTTGGGTATTGGGAAGTGCAGAATTACCTTTATTTTCACTGGGTCCATCCCGATTCATTCAACTGAGAGAAAATGTCCCAGAACGATTCCCTCTTCCATCATCATATGGCATTTTACTGTACTTAGAGAGACACACACTTGTATACACCTTTCAAGAACTTTTTCTAAATTTTTCAGCCCTTCTAAAAATGAGCCCCATATGGAGTAAAGTCATCCATATAAATTTCAACACTGTCATCTATCAAGTCAGAGAAGATCCCCATAACTCCCTTCTAGAACATTGCAGGAGCATTACACAGGCCAAAAGGAAGGACCTGGTATGCGAATGTTCCCCAGGGGCATGTGAAAGTGGTTTTGTCCTGATCCTCAGGAGCTATCTGGATCTGGTTATATCCACTAAACCCATCTAGAAAAGAGAAAAAAATCTTGCCAGCCAATGTGTCCAAAACCTGATCAATAAATGGAAAGGGAAAATGATCCTTCCGTGTTGCCTTATTTAACTCTCGATAATCCACGGAGATCCGCCATTTACCATTTTTCTTGGGGACCATTACTAATGGTGAGACCCATTGGCTATCTGAGATAAGGTAGATAAAACCTACATCCAGTAATTTCTAAAGCTCTTCTTTCACAACATTTTTCAATGCAGGGTTCATTCTCCTTTGAGGTTGTCTTACAGGATGACAATATTCCTTAATATATATATGATGGGTACATAAGTTGGTAGGAATCCCCTTCATATCTGAATAATCCCAGGTGAAGGATTATTTATGTTTCTGAAGGACGTCTACAAGTTGCTTCTTCTGGGATTCTGATAGGTTTGGATTAATATTCAAGGTTTTTCCCGGTTCTAATTCCACTTGAACACTTTCATGAGGTGCATCAATAAGTGGCTCCTCTAATCCTTCTATTGTTCCAATAGTTTCCTGAGTCTCATAACTTAGGATACATTATAGGATTTGTTGGTTTGGCTCTGAAATGGAGCAAGGATCATCCATAAAGGAAGTGATTACATCATCTTCTGATTCCATTTTCAACTGAAGAGCCTGTCCAATAGTGAGAATTGATCTCAATTCCTCATTTTCCATTTTGGGCTCTTCCCTAGATAATTTTTTCTTGCCACTTGCTGGTTTTAGGGATGGATTTGGTTCTGCATGTGGATATAACACTAAATTCTTAGTGTTATGCCCATTAGAAATGACCATGTTCCCTGAATGACACCTAAAGTAAGCATCTGCAGTAGCCAACCATGGTCTACCCAAAATCAAAGGATGGCCTCCCAATGAAGACTACATATGTAATACCAGGAAGTCTATGGGATAGTGCTATGAATCCACTGAAATTGTTTTATCTTCCAACTTCCCTATAGGTTTGACTAAAGATCAGTCTGCCAATTCCAATAATGTAGGTGTATGTTTCAGATTGTGAAGACCTAATGCATGCATGGTTTCAGTGGTGATGACATTGATGGCAGCAACCAGGTCTACCAACACATTTGGAATCTCTACCCCATTAATATGTACTGTCAAAATTGGGTTCACTGGATCTCCATATTTTTCTAGAATTGATTTTCCCATCATGAAGTCTGATAATTTTCCCATAAGATGAATAGTGAGGGGGTCTTTAGATTTCTTTGTAGGTTTCTTTGAACAATATTCCCTAAGAGTCTTTGCATTTATTGGCACATCCTTCATAGCTTGTAACAAGGGAATTTTAACAAATAAGTTCTGCAATTCTCTTAGCAAATCAAATTCAGCTTGAGGGCTTGGTTTACTCATAATTAGTCTCTCTGGGTAAGGTGGTTCAGATTGATGTTGTTTTATAGGAGGTGCCTGATATTTATCAGTTTGTTTTGGCTCTTTATTAATTGGTTCTGGTTCCTTACCTTCACTCTCAAGATGTTTAATGATAACTGGAGGAGGTTGAACATTGACTGTCCGCCCTGATCGTAGATTCATTTCATAGAAAGATGAAGTGGAGATGTTATATGAAGGTAGGTTAAGAACGTCAGCTTGATGGGTTCCCTTATTGTTAGGATTAGGATTAGGTTGCATTGGAAGCTGAGGACGGGCAGACTGATTACCAGGAGGCACATTAGAGGTTAGTTGGAGTTATTGCTGTGGCATTTGTTGAGAAAACTGCCCAGAAGAGGATCCTCGCTAAGTTGGAGCCCATGGAGAGCTTGTATTGGCTTGAGTATTCCACTGCTGCCAAGGTGGGAATTGGTATTGCGGCCACATGGGGGGATAAGGCATGGTCTGAGGATTCATGATAAAATTATTGAAATACTGAGATGGATCTAGGTACATACCTTGATTTCCCATTGGTGGTCGAGGCTACCATGGCTTCCTGAGGTGCAGTTGCTTCGTGTCTTCCCCCATCCCTTGAAATACTGCTTTCAGGCCTGGCAATGAGGGGCATGAGCTTGTTGCATGGTTTACTTCGCAGATTGTACATTCGTCTATGGAGTTTAGTGGACATTCCCTTTTCGAGTGCTTCTTTCTACACTTCAGGCAAAATATCGCCATGGTCCTATCCAATTCCAGTTGCTTCTGTTTTACTTGCAGAGTATCCATCTGTGTCGACAGAGTGCTGAGGATATCTGTCCTCAAGTTGTCTAGTAGGTTTTCAATTTCTGCCTTTGTAGCACCCCTGCTAGACCCCTTTACTGAGTGAATCCCTTGTCTATTTCTTGCAAGCCCCCTCGACCACTGAATGCATAGTTCACAAATAGCTTCAAAGTTTTTCTTAGAGATGTCTCCCTTTCCTACAATGTTCAATAATTCCATTGAGTCCTCACGAAAAGCCCGAAGGAGGATAATTTTTAAAATTTCCTTATCCAGGTCAGAGTGACCCGACCTCTGTAAAGTGTTCTTGAACCTTTCACACAATCTTCCAAGCTCTCATCTTCTTTTTGTGTGAACTTGAAAAGTTCCTCCTTGATGTTCCAGGATTTACAGTAATCCTGGTATTTTTCCAAAAAAATTGTTTGCATATCATCCCACGTGGAAATAGACTTTCCTCCAAGGCCCATGAACCATCGCAGAGCCATTCCTTTTAATGTAGAAGGAAAATTTTTAACTTCTAGGCATCCGTTGTGTAGTCGTACCCTCGGCACACTATGTCAAACTCAAATAGAAATGTTTCGGGGTCTTCTGAAACAAGCCCATGAAAGTTTGGTAAGGCTGCCAATGGAATAGGCTTTGTGGGTGCACTGACTCCCAGATACCTGATCGAAAAATTGATGGTGGAGGTTGTGGGAGCCATAAATATCTTCCAATAACCGCTAGAAATTTCAATAGGCTTCGTGGAAGATGGCTGAGGATTCCTTACCACTCGGATTCGAGTTGCTTTAGCAGCACTTCCCTGGTCCCTTGGTGATGCGAGTACCTCCTCGTTTCCTTTTCCTGTGTCCTGGTGGCTTGATCCCTTGGCTACAACCTCCTTTCCCTTACTAGAGCAGTCTGACCCTGTCGATGTTCTACTTGCGATCTCTTCCTCTGCTATTACCAGCGTAAGATTCTCCTGGTCAGGTCTACTGCTAGATGTTTCTTCCACTACTAGAGGGACTTGTTGTGTTGAATCACCAAAGAATATTGTAGACAATACTGGTTGATCTACTGATTGTCCCTCGAACTTCATTATCCATTTTTGTGGTCTCACAGCTACACGAGAGGATGCTTCTGATTCAGCGTTTGCTATGATTTGTTGGATATAGGTTTTTCTTCCCAGATTTGGTCCTCCCCTCTTTGGGGCTCTCCCTTTTCCCCTCTTATTTGGTTCTTTGTTCATACAAAAGTTGGTATGATGGAAGGTCTTGGTATGAACCTACAATGCTTAAATCTTGAAGTAAGGTGTCAAAGGACCATTCCTTACCCAAGATGAAAGAACTTACAAAAATAAAGGTAGCTAAAAAAAAATAATTTAGGGTTTCAGGCCCAAAGCAGGGCGTCAAAGGACTCCTCCCTCCCAGAGACAAGAACCAAAAATAAACACAAACCTCGAGTCGATGTAATACTTCCATATCTGAAGCAGGGCGTCAAAAGACTCCTTCCTCCCCAGGGTAAAAGCTAGGGTTTCCCGAAAATCACACAAAATGGTTAACAAAAATAAATCTAACTTAGGGCCTGGAGAAGAGCGTCAAAAGACTCTTCCCTCCCCAGGACAAGAGAGTGGCCCAAAATCAAATAGAAAAGAAAAAATAAACAAGTGGAAAGAACACCTACGCTCATGAGCTAAAGCAGAGGGACGAGAGATTGACCCTCTGGTTGGTCTGGATCATTGTTTTGCACCTTGTTAGCCTCCCCGGCAATGTCACCAAAATGTTGGTGTCCAAGTATGAACAATTTATTCACCCTATTCTGACATTAATTTATCAACCTGGGTGCATATCCTTTCAAGGCAACGCGCAAGGTATATGCAGGGGAAAAAGTGCAATCCATTCTAACCAAGGGCTCACGATTAAGATTCAAGACATTGTTGTAATATTAACTTAGATACAAAACTCTAGAAACAATTACAAGAAGTAAAGAACTGTAACAACAAGCATAAACTAATAAATAACACACACAGAAAGATGCAACACGTGATTAGAAGAGAGGGCCCAGCTCTCTGATCAGGGTTGCGTTAGTCACAGTGAAAATTAGAACAACAAAACAAGTGATACTTTATTAATCAATAACAGGTGATTACAATATCGATGGGGGCATCCCCATTTATAGGAATAATCTCTCTTTCATACACAGCGCAGGAGAACAACATATCTCCCTGAAAAATGGTAACTGAATATTCAGAAATATACATTGGTTGGAACGACACCAACACCAGATAACCGAGATAAGCAAGAGGCCCAAGAATAGTTCAGGGATATGTGACTCCAACTACATGACCTCCTTATGGTTGGTTGTTACTAGATCTTTTGCGAGATGCTGAAGCAAGGGTTCCTGTTCTCCAAGCTGTAGTCAGACATACATTTTAGTGGTGCGAATAGATAATACTCCATGATTTTACTTCATTAATTAAAATATTCTAATCAGACAAGTCAGGGGTATTTACCTTGTAAGTTTAGCATAACAACATGGGCAAATAAGTACAAGAAGGTCAAAAAGGATGATAGAAATGCGATAGAAAGATATCCATATTTGGTGCCCAACACCTGTTTCTCAGGCCATCGCATATTACCTAGGGTATCCTCCACCAAACCTCAACAGGTAGTTTCCATTCATAGCAACTCTTGAATTTCTGGATCTAACTAAGCTCACCAATGATCCCATTACTCATTCTCCTTGGTGGTTAGTTATTCCTACAAAATTTCCTACTGATACCCATCCACACATGTGATGACTTATCATTTGTGGTGTTCTTTGAAATATCTCAACGATGACTCTGTTCATTTGCATATTTTCTTTCATACACTCACTGATACAACAACAAAATGGTATATTGAACTACCACTAGCTTCATTCGATAATTTCAACGCCTTGGCTACCACATTCCTAACACATTTCCATTTACCTATCCGATATGAGACTATAATTTAACTTTTAACTAATTTCAAATGAACTGATGCCACTCACATTTCAGATCACATTTGTGAGTGGTGACGTCATCACCATTTGGTTAAAATTTTTGTTCCTGACCAATTGTTAGTTGAATGGTTCATTAAGTTTTTGTTGCCATCCATCACAAAAGGCATCACCAAGGTCAAAGTTATGACCAAAGAGAAAGTAATTGCTCCTGCCCAATATTTGGATCTTATGTATACCCAATGTGGCATGCTTTATGATAAAATACCAAATGCTCCACGACCTTCCAATATTGTTCCTCAACCTCCTAGTAAATAATCACATGTAGCTGATGGCGTGATTGGTTCTTCCATTTAGTAGTCAATGAGTAAACCATCTGGTTCAACTCTTGTTGTAGCTTCTGAAAGCCATCCTTCCACCACTCCTGCGGCTTCTACTTCTAAGATCAATGTTTTTCAATCTTCCAAAGGTAAATCTTAGGAACTAGGAAGTAAGAATAAAGGAAAAGGTAAAAAGAAGAAATATAATGCACCACGGGATAAAAAAAATAATTATTCTTTTGAATAAAAGCAAAAATCTCATTAACCATGTTTTATTTGTAATGAGGAGAATTTCACTCATGATTTTCCACATCATGCATAAGTGAATCAATTCCTTAAATCATCCTCCTATGCCTGTTGTATTGACAGATCTGTTTCCGAATTAGGAGAGCAATATGGTTGCTTGGGGTCCCAGTTACTCTAACTTGGTTATGATGTTTTCCTTTGCTAAGATGAAAAATGATGTTATGTTGGCCACCCAAAGTAAATACTACAGTAATGTGAATCCCTCGAATGGTTAGGCTACTGATCATCCTACCAGTTGGGTTGCATCTCCATCGAATCCTACTCTAAATGACATACCTATTGAATTGAAGATAAGTCTCCCAAAGGTGTTATCCATAAATATGCTTTCAACCTCATGCAAGGGCCACCCAAAATTACAACATAGCTGAGGACTTGGCTCAATCTCCTTCAACTATGTCCACTCTTACGGTGGTGAAAAATTATCCTACCCAAAATAAGGCTTTGCTTTCTGCAATTGAATGTATTGATCCCTTAGATTCCAACCTAGTAGTTTTTAACCATGAGAACTATACACCTCAACTTCCATATCAATTAACCTTCATGATCCATGTTGTCGTTCATGGTAATATTATCCATTGCTCTATTGTGGATGAGGGAGCCTCAACCTATATTATGTCTTTTTCTTTCTAGAAAGCCATTGGTTCTCCTCAATTAATTTAGTCACTGACCACTCTGAAATATTTCAATGGAAGTAGCTACAAACCTTGTGGAATTTTGAATTCTCTACAAGTAGAATTAGGTGACAAGATCGTATCCATAAAGGTCGAATTTATCAAAGAACCATTAGATTAGAATCTTCTATTGGGTCATATGTGGGTTTATGCCATGGTTGCGGTTGTTTAGACATGTTTTAGAATGATCGTTTTTCCTCATAAAGGAGGTATAGTAGCCATTGATAAAATCAATTTCGTTGTCTCTAGTTCTCAAGTTACTGGAAGCATCCCTCTCGTGGGGGAAACTCCTCACCCATAGAATCATGTTGACGTGGGAATGCTAAAGGATTCCTCTCTCATGGGAACCTTTTCACTTCCTCCTCCTTCACTTCCCAACAACTCTAATTTAGTTGCCTATATCAATATGATATCTTTTGGTACTACTCCAGCTAATCCTTGGATAGTACCAGATGAATCGAATATTGAGAGCTTTGGTGACCGTATGATGCTCAACCCCATTGAGCTCAACTATAAAGCCATTTATTCATCCTATGCGGCTTATTATGATCCCTCTTATTCACTCAATTGGGTTGATCATTGCTTAGATTATGACACATCCTATGATCCTTTCTCTCATATGTTTTCTAATGATGAGCGAATCATGGAGATCATCATGTTGGGAAATGCGCCATGGGATGATCATCACCATCATTCCTCCTTTCCATATTCCTATGAGGGTAATCTTAGTGAACTATATCGGCCCAATGTCACTGAATTTTCTACAAATTATGTATCCATTCACAATGTCGATTATGAGAAGAACTTATCGAATATTGAAGAGACCATCACTCTTGATATTTCAATTAAACCTGACATTGTTGAAAAACTACATATCGGTATGTATTTCTCTCCTGATGAGATCAAGACCTATAAATCTCTATTATAGGATTTTAGAGACTTTTTTTCATGGTCTTACAAGGAGATGTCAGGTATTGATCCGAAAATCATTATGCATGAAATTAAGACATATCCTAATGCTAAAATAGTTCAACAATGCCTCCATTCCATCCCAAGAAGGTTGTCGATGTTAAAGTTGAAGTTGAAAAACTTCTATGCTTTGGTTTCATCTACCTAGTACCTCTAACTGATTGGGTGTCTAACATTGTTCCTGCCATGAAGAAACAGGGGACAATTCGTGTGTGCATCAATTATTGGGAGATTAATTGTGCTTGACTGAAGGAAAATTATCCTACCCCATTCATCAACCATATTATTGATGATTGTGCTGGTTGTGTGACATTTTAATTTATGGATAGGTTTTCCAGATATAATCAGATCAACATTCTCCCAATGGACCAACATAAGACTATGTTTATTTTTCCATGGGGCACATTTATGTATTGAAATATCCCTTTCAGATTGAAAAATGTTGGGGCTACATTTCAAATGAAAATGAATTATGCCTTCCATGACATCAAACATCTTGTGAAACCATATTTGGATGATTTTCTTGCTCACTCGAAACATCAGGCTGATCCCCATATGCATCTTAGGGCCATATTTTTACGTTGTATACATTATAACATTCGACTCAATCCGCACAAGTATGTGTTTTGTGTAAGTTCTATTCAACTTCTTGGTTTCATATTATCGAAACATGGAATTCATATTGACCCATTGAAAGTTTAGGTGATAATCGATCTACCTGCTCTTTTTTCCCTTCTTTAGCTTCAATGACTCCATGGGAAGGCTAACATACTTTGGAGGTTCATTCCCAACTACACAGAACTGACCAAAGTATTTAATTTCTTTTTAAAGAAAGGGGTTACCTTCCATTGGGATAAAGCTACTCAAAGGATGTTCGATGTCTTGAAAGGTGTTATGATTCAGGCATCGTTGTTGTATCCCCATATTACCAACATGATTTTTTCATGTACCTCACTGCTACAGTTAATACTATTGCAATGGTATTGGTCTAGGAGGACGATGTAGGGACCGAGAATCCTATTTATTACTTGATCCAAAATCTCAATGATACAGAGATCTAATATACTCAAGTCAAAACGCTAGCTTTGGAAATTGTCCAAACTGTCTAAAGGTTTCACCATTATATACTTCTCCGTAGAACTATGGTTGTTTCCAATTACAACCCCATGACGTACATCTTGTCACAAAAATTGCTAGGGGGAAAGTACTCTAAGAGGATTTTCATCCTCTAGGAGTTCAATTTGGATTTCACCAAATCCAAGTCGAAGAAATCCTTAGTTTTTGCTGAGCTAATTTGTGACTTTCCCACTCTTAAAACTGAAACAACATCTAGTGATTCTATTATGAATGAGTCAATTTTCCCTGATCTTGTCATCTTATCCATTGTATGGATACATTATCATTGATCCAGGTGGATATTGGTGGCCACCCGCTAATTCGACTTGGATCCTCTCTATTGCTTCGTGCAGTTTTTTTTTTCAGTTTCCTTAATTATAACACAATTTACTATTTTTAGCAGTTTTTCGGGTCCTAAACTTCCGGAGCCGTTTTGAGGCCCTAAACGATGTTTTTTTGGGAAATCTACCGCCAACGATTTTTTGTTACTAAAAATCGTCTTTTCCGTCGTAGTCCTCGGAGAGATCTTTCCAATGGGATATCATGCGCGTCAAATGGAGATAAGACGACCAATTCGCGACCACGGGAAGTTGATGTACCAACTTACCCAAAAACGGGGCCCACAATTTGGCGTTTCATCTTCCAGGGTTAGGTTTTGGAATGTGAAAGGTTTTTCCATTGTTTCTCAACAATTAACAGGCCTTCGAGCCTCATCGTAAGATAGTTCAGAGGCAGGTAGCCACACATCTCTTCTCAGAGATAAGCTGCCATCGCCCTAGCTGGTTTATTTCCATTTCTGGTTGTAAGCATATTTCGGTATTTTCCATTAATGAAATGAAGTATTATTTCCGCTGCTTCTCTGTATTTATGGTTATCACATCTCGGTATTTATGGTTATCTCTGTAATCTATTGCGTTCCTATTTAAATCCGGATCACCCTAGCACTTAACACATCTTGGCATACCACCCTAACACTTTAGCATGCCTTAGCACTGCCTAACATACCTTTTCTATAGTATACCTAGGGGAGATAATATGGGGTACAAAGGGAGGTACCCAAGGGATAATGTAATAATGGGATGGGCCATAGTACTAAATAAGATGGTTAACCCATATCATGTAAGGGACCATAAGTAGTTAGCAATAATGTAATAAGCCCATGGTATTAGATAGATGGTATTGAGGGAACCATGGTAATGACCCATGGTATTGTATGTATGAGGCCTATATAGAGGCTAGAGACTCCCCATTGAGAGATGTCAAGGATTATTGGATGAACAAACATATGGCTTGTGGAGTGTTCTCCTTGAGTGAATGTATGGTGTTGCCCTACCTTAAGGGTTTGATATCAATAAAGAAGAAATTATATCTATATTCAGATCTTGTTATTCTTGGGTTTATTTTTATTTTCAGGTCAGATCTATAACAAGTGGTATCTGAGCACTTTCTTGGGCAAAGTGGAGATTTTTTTTATATTTTTGTAGGAATTTTTTGGGTGGTGATTTTTTAGATTAGATATGTACGTTTTGGTGCAAAATATGTAGAATCTAATTGCAGATCTAGATTTTTTGTGAAAAAACACCCAATTTGAAAGAAAAAAAATTAGCCGAATCTGAGTCCGAATGAGGGAGATATCGCTGATTTAAAAATCAGCTATGTTGGAGAGATTTTTCGGGGCTACGAGTTTTCAAATCATATCTCTATGTTCTAGTGAAAAATCTGAAGAATCCAATTGCATATATGAGTTGTTGGTGAAAAAGTACCCAATTTGGAAAAAAAAAAAATTGGCTGAATTAGAGTCTGAATGAGGGAAATATCACTGATTTAAAATCAGCCATTTTTTCATAATTTTTTTGTGACAGCGGGATAAGTGCAATGTGAATCAAAAATTCCAGTATCTAGATCGAGATTTATATCAAATGGGAAGATGTAGAATGGTTGTTCCATTTCTGAAAATAGGTCATAATAGGGATTATATTGACTAAATTGTGGCCATTTCGAATTTTCACCAAGTAAGCGATTTGTTTTACAAACCCTCTTCATGGCTTATAACAGTGAGTTTTTTAAAGGAGAATATGATTGGAATTCTATCAAAAATTTTATAGCATATCATAAGTTGGACCATCCATGGTGTTGGAAGGACAAAATAGGGTCTTATTTGAGAAATGAGGCTACTATATGGTGGCAATCACTTGACAGTGAGTCTCTAAAGTTATGTAGCACTGATGAAATAGAAGAACTACTTTTGGATAAATGGTCTCATACTAGAAAGGAGAAAACCACAAAACCTAGCAAAGATTTTATTTTTACAGGAAAGAAGGAAACCAAGAAAGCTAAAGGGTTATTTTCTATTGGTATCTCCTTATTGTAGGTTCATGGATTGAGAAGATCCTTGTGTCTATAAATCCTAGTTGCAAGCATAATTTTATCAATGTTAATTTGGCAAACAAATTCCAAGTTCCAGCAAAACACATTGAAAATATACAGGTTGATAATGTGGATGTTCAAGTTTATAAAGATTTGAAGCTTTATATGGATAAGTATGTGTTTCATTGTGTCTTTTATACTTCAGATATGGATAACATGGATGTTTTTTTGGGATATCCTTGGATGGAATTTGTGGGTACTGTCAATATTAATGTGCAGAAGAAATTCTTGAAGCTCTGGTATAAAAAGAAGAAAATTACATTGCAAGATATTTCCATTAAGACCTAAGCAGAGACTATGGAGGTAGAAGCACAAAGCTCTAATGCCACTTACACATCAGATGATGAGCCTTTGATGATCGACAACCAAACACAAACATCAAACCAGGTATAAGAAAAATAGGTAGATTCCAAGGAGGCTGAAGCAGAAACCGTTACAGGTACTGATACATCAGATGAGGACTCAGTGGTTGAAGTAATATTGGAAGATAAGAAACAACAACATGCACCACATGTACCAGATACCAATCAGGCTCCATTAGGTGGTGAATTAAAGAAATATACACTGTTGATTAACACTTCAGCATATCACCACCCACATCACCCTGCAAGAAAGCAACCAACAAAGTGGAAAATAATTAACCACAGGGACAACAACTCCTGCATGACAGATAGAGAGGGGCGATGATCCAGCTACTATGCATCAACACATAAGAGCCACCAAGGTCAACCTCCATCTCAAGCAAGTGAGGCACAAGCTAGATTGAGAGCTCACCTTTCTCTAGTATGGCTAGATGCACATGCATGGTACCAGGGGACTAGTCTTTTGAGTAGATCTTATTATTTTTGTTCTTCCCATGTTTCAGGGACGAAACATGTTAAGGGGGGTGGAATGTAGTATACCTAGGGGGGGTAATATGGGGTACAAAAGGAGGTACACAAGGGATAATGTAATAATGGGATGGACCATAGTAATAAATAAGATGGTTAACCCATATCATGTAAGGGACCACAAGTAGTTAGCAATAATGTAATAAGCCCATGGTATTAGATAGATGGTATTGAGAGAACCATGGTAATGACCCATGGTATTGTATGTATGAGGTCCATATAGAGGCTAGAGACTCCCCATTGAGAGATGTCAAGGATTATTGTATGAATAGGCATATGGCTTGTGGAGTGTTCTCCTTCCTTAAGGAGTGAATGTATGGTGTTGTCCTACCTTAAGGGTTTGATATCAATAAAGAATCATTTCTACCTATTTCTATCTTATTATTTCTAGGTATAATTGTATTCGCATATATTTTCATATCAGATCTATAACATTTTCACTCCCACCTCAACACACCTGGAACTCGTTGACACTCCATGTCACACCCTTATTCATTCATTTCTATGCATTTTTACCTAGTGCTCCATTGTGTTTCTTGGGCACAACCTAACACTCCTTGGTAGACATTGGCACACCCTGGAACTTGGCCTGTCTAGACACATTTCCCTATAATTCTAGCATGCCTTCACACTGCTTAACATACCTTGTCCCTCCCCACTTAAAACACCTAGAACTTGATAAAACTCTCATGATCACACATTCTCATTTTTTCATTTCCATGCATTTTGACATAATTCTCCCTTGTGTTTCCCTAGCACTCCCTAACACTCGCTAGCATGCATTGGCACACCTTAACACCTAGCACATATTAGCATGTCGCCATGGCCTCTAACATGTCTTAGCATGCCTAACATACCTTATGGCTCCCTCCTTAACACACCTATAACTTACTGATACTTCATGTCGCAAACTCTCTTCATTCATCTCCATGCATTAATTTGACCTAGTGCTCCCTTGTGTTTCCCTATCACTCACTAGTAGTTCCTCAATACATGCTAGACTTCTATGGAAACATGCTAAGATGTGTCAGGTGCTAGAACTCACTCACACCCCTTGTCACATACTTGTATTCATTTGTTTCCATGCATTTTTACCTAGTTCTTCCTTGTGTTTCCTTGGCACTCCCTAACACTCCTTGGCACACATTGGCACACCTTGGCACATTGAACATTTTGGCATGTTTCCGTGACACTCTAGCATTCCTTAATACTACCTAACATACATTGTCACTCCCTCCTTAGCACACATTGAACTTGTTGACACTCCCTGTCACACACTCTTATTTGTTCATTTCCATGTGTTTTGAAATAGTGCTCCCTTGTGTTTCCTTGACACTCCCTAACAATCCCTAACATGCATTGGAACACCCTAGCCCCTAACATTGATCCAAGTGGATATTGGTGGCCACCCACCTATTCCACGTGAACCCCCAACACTATCTCTTTTAGTTTTTGAGTTTCCTTAATTATAATAGAATTTACTATTTCTGGCATTTTTTTTGGTCTTAAGCTTTCAAAGTTGTTTTGAGGATCTAAACGACATTTCTAAGGAAAGCATAGAGGAAGGAAAATACCCAAACAATCTTGCATGGAATTTGTTTGTCTCCTCTTCGATATGTTTGAAATGAGTTATTATGATAGCCAAACAAAGAACATATGCCAAAGTTACGACCCCAAGAAGTTAATATACCAATTTACCCAAACGAGGCCTAGAGTTTTGGTGCTTTAACTCCTAGGCTTAGGTTTTTGAATGTTTAGGATTTTCCATTGTTTCTTAATAATATGAACCTCATTGCAACACAGTTCAAAGGCTTGTATTCTCCACATCTCTTCTTAGAGATAAGTTATGATCACCCGAGCTAGTGTATTACATTCTATTTGTAAGCATATTTTAGTATTTTGATATTAATGAAATGAAGTGTTATTTATAATACATATCTATATTTATGGTCATATCTATAATTTGGTGCATTCTGTTTAAGTTCAGATCAAACACATCTTGGTATGTTGCGCTAGCACTCTAGCATTCCTTGACACTACCTAACATACCTTGTCACTCCCTCCTTAGCACACCTAAAGTTCGCTAACACTCCCTATCACACACTCTTATTCATTCATTTCCATTCATTTTTACCAAATGCTCCCTTGTGTTCAAGGAAAATTTCAAGGATGGAAGTTTATCTTAAAATTTAGCAACCTTGGCGAATCTTACTAGTCCCTAATATCGAAATTTTAAAATGTATGATGATAATTTTGTAAAAAAATTTATATTCCTAATTACCTTATATTAGACAATATATAGTATTGGAAATTTTTAAGGTAAAATAATTTATACTATAATATTTGGGCGAATTGATTTTTAGAAAAATGGAATTTGACGAATCTTTTTTTGGAAAAAGCATGGAATATTAGCCCACCTGCGAATATTAGCCCTTATAATTTTCCCAACTTGTGTTTCCCTAGCACTCCCTGGCATGCATTGGCACACCCTAGAACCCAACACATGTTTACATGCCACCTTGGCCTCAAGGATGCCTTAGCACTACCTAGCATACCTTGTCACTCCCTCCATAGCATAATTTGAACTAACTAACACTCCCTATTGACACACACTCTTATTCATTCATTTCCATGCATTTTAACCTAATTCTCCCTAGTGTTTCCATAGTACTCCCTAACACTCCCTGACACTTGACACATCGTGGCATGCCTTAGTAGTTGGAATGTCTTAGCATTCCTAAGATGTCTTTGAACTATCTAGCATGTGTTAACACTTCCTGACATTCGCTAGCACACCTTTGTACTCTGTAGATATCATGCCATTATAGATAGCCTTATTTTTTCTATGACTTAGGAACCCAACCAAGTCACTGGAAAAACATTATTGTGCCCAGCCCAAAGTCTCCCTTTGTATGAAATTGTTCTCTCTAGATCCCTGTTGCAACCACATAATAACCTCCTGACATTCATATTTTGAACTTGATGGAGTTGACATAAGCCCTAATTGTAAATTCTAGAAAAGGAAATTGATAGAGCTTTAAAAAATATCCATGAAAAATATAAAATATATTCATGAAATGGTCTCGACACTTGTCTTCATATTGAAGTGCAAACATTCATTGGCTTGACATTGATCATGAAAACCTAGACTCGATAAAAAAGTACTATGTGTTGGAAACGACATTTTTTTACCATGGAGGAAATGCATTTACTTTTTAAACATTTTTTTAAGTAAATTTCATATTTACATAACAAGTGGTCATTTCTTTCCTTTGTTTTCTAGGTTTGGGATGCAATAGGAATTGAACATTGAGGTCATAGTGGGTCCCTTATTGAAGAAGTTTCTCTAGCTCCAATAAAAATTGTAAGAAAATGATTTGACTCTTTCAATGGTTATTTTGAGGACTTATGTATGAGGAAATTGATTGTTTTTGGTAATCATCTAATAAGTAAAAATAATATTTTGTATGCTTACAATAATGAATTTCAAATGGATATGGGTATTCTCTATAAAAATATAGTTGATATTCGTAGAAACTAGTAGTATGTTCTAGATTATTTCTTGTCACACAACTTGTCTAATCAAATTGACACAAAATCCTAGAACCATACATTTTAACATCCCTTTGAGCCATAGAGTAAAATTGATAGTATATTCCTTTTTTGACTATAGGATGGCTCTAGGTGCCACCACCATATCCTAATTCATGTATCAATGTAACACTAGGGTAGATTAATATTTTTGTTGTATGAATGGTATATTGTGGGGGGAAATCACACAAAAGGTTTGATTTTCATTCCTATTGTACCTCTAAGATGATAATGCTCAATTGATCATGCCAGAGAATCCAAGATATTTATTTTGGGGTTTTGGGTTTTGGGTTTTATGGAGGACCAATACATAAAATAAATTATAAGAATGATGTATTTAACCCTTTTAGATAGTACTAATAAATAACCAAAGGGTTTCTATTTAACTCCACACAGTGATTTAAGTTGATTTGATATGCAAAAAGAATAGTAAGAAGATATGATTACTTTAAATTTCAGATAGAAAGATAAATCATCATAAGTGGGAAAAGCTTTGACCAATGTCCAGAAGCTAAACAATATATGCTTAAAATTACATAAGATACTGTCCAATATCTCAATTATCTTTATAATAATAACTTCAGAAAAATAGTACAATATCTCAATCTCTTTATAATAATAACTTCATAAGGAAATTTAAAGAATAATTGTAACACGTTTATTCTCACCTAGTATCTTTGTAAAACGTAAGCATATGTAGAATTAATAGAATGATTGGAACACACGAAATACTTATTGAAGAAAAAGAGACAGTATGATATCAATTTTGAGAATCCTTTCATTTATTATCAGTGATCTAGAAAGAGCTTGTACATCAATTCTTTACAAAATTGCTTATGCAAAGTTATCCCCCTTAATAACTTGTAGAAGAGAGTTATTTATACTAGTTTGGATAGTGAACAAAATATCCTATACTGGTTAAAAAAATAGCCTGAAAGAAAATAGGGAAAAAAAAAACTAATGAATGATGTGTCCCTATTAGGTAGGAAGTTTTTGATAATTGTTCCTTCAAAACTGCTTTGTTGTCTTCTTGTTGAGATGGAAAGTTAATCAATTGTTTCACATAATTGATCCCACCTATGCTCAGTTGGTATCTCTAGATTTACCATTCTTCTAAGTATCTCATCAACTTCGGTATATCTCTAAAAATTGGGTTTAGTGAGAAAAAGATGTCCAACTTCATATTTGATTTTGAGGTCAAGGCACAAAGCTTCCAAAAACTCTTTGCTAGTAATCTGTCTTTTGATCCCTGCAAATTGACTAATGTCTGCTGCACTAGTATATAATCTTTCATAGTAATCATCCAATTTTACTAGTTGATCATTTGATGTCACTAACTCAGGTAAACCTTTCGTTTACAAAATACTAAATTTATAATGAAACCTTTTGACTGCAATGTTCAAAGCTTCACACTTTGCTTTCAGCTGAGTCAATAGATTCTTCTTCATTAGGACTTTCTTAATCTCCAAAATAGTAGATGTCCCATTTGGAATATTTATCTCTTGTAATTGTTGCCTATTCTTAGAGTTTAGTACTTTGATCATCCCTACTACTTCTTTGGGTTTTGTGCCCAATGCTACATTCTGATTATCTATCTATGTCCTACGTCTAGCATTCAATTCTTGCTACTAAAAAATAATTTGAATAGATCACCATATTTCTATTATGGAGTGGCTGATATCTAACCAGATGTCCTCTTTGGCCTGGGCCAAAGTTTTTTCCGTTAGAGTCTTACTCTCTAATTGTTTCACCCTTAGTTCTAACCTATGTGATTTTTCATTTCCTCTACATACAAGGTGTCATTCTTTACCTTATGTGACTCCAGGTCTTGGAACTTTTGGAGTAACTTTTCATTCTATTGCTTTTGTGCTTGTAACTCCTGCTATATCCTTATTGTTTCAACTATTGCTGAAGATGAAGCAATGTTAGTAGGAGATGAGCTTGGCTCTGTACTTGCTATGGGAATTGTTGTCACTGAGGTCACAACAAGTTGTGTTGCATCCTTTTCCTTCAGTAGTTGTTCTATTTTATCTTCCATTTTCTTGATCTATATGTTTCGCTCAATAATAATATTTAATATCCCCTCCCTGTGTTGTTCATTTTCTTCCATCTCTTTGGTTGGTGGATCCTCAGTTGAAGGTAGTTTCAATGGTTTCTTCAAATTTGTTATCACTATCTTCTTCTTTTGGAGTATTTCTTCAATCACTTTACAGTTTTGGGGATCATATCCAATTTGGATAATAATATCATCTAAATACTTTAATTTGTTATATTTAGCTAAAGATGATAGTTTTTCAATCTTACGTTGTGACTGCACATTTGACAAGGCAGTTCTGAGCTTGGAAAGAGACATCACGGTTGTAGTCATTGTTTAAAATAATATTTCACCTTATTTCCTATTCAAATCCATTTGGTTAATAGGATGTATTTGGTTTAAATCAAATGAAAATATGGTCTTCTCATAATATGCTATGGATTTGGGAAATGGAATTTGAGCTTGCAAAATTTCCATTTGCATCCTTCCTCTTTCACTATCAAAGGTAGAGAGAAGTTTGTGCTGAGAAGTGGATGTGTGCTTCCAAAACTGATAGGATACTTGTGAATTAAGACTTTCATTTTTCTGTTTGATTTCCAAAAATGTTGAGAAGATATTAGTATCTTCTACTAAGTTGGTCTCAGTTGACTGAATAATCTCTATAGGTTCAGCTGAATAAGGAGTTGAAGAAGTAGAAGGGGGTTTGGGATCAGTGGTCCCTGTTGATGAAACATATTCTAGATCTCCAAGATCAATTATTTGTGGTGGCTTGCTTCCTGATTTTGCAGTATATAGTACTCTTTAACTGATTCTATAGCTGACTGAGTTTCCTCTCTGGCACTTTTGTGTTGAGTACTCTGAGTGACTAGAGTATTTACCTATGGAGTGGTTATAACATGTTCATCTGCTTCGAGAGTCCCTTCAAACTACCACTCCTAGTTCATAAAATTCTCCATTTTTGGTCTAGGAGTATGGTTGTAAGGTGTTGCCTTCAACTGAACTCTAAGGGATGAAATGATCCCAAAAGGATCATAGGACAAGGTGAAGCTTGACTAGAGATTCATGCTCTTTAATAATTTGTCTACATCTATACCTACAGACCTAGTATTACATATAAATGTTCCTACCTTGGCCTTGAGTTTAAATTGTGACTTTTTCTTACTTGAGACAAAATGGAATTCATCCATATTTATCATCTTCCTCATGTATTCCAATGAGAATACCCTCATTGGAACATACCTAGGCAGTTTATATGGCGCTAACTCACTTCCATATATTCTAATTTCAGTGTAGTTCTGGAATAGATACCAGTAACCAGTCTTGCTCTGTTCTCCTAAGTGCAATGTCTTCCTAATATCTTCTCCAATTTTGGGTTCTGTCTGGCTATTGAGTAATTTAAGAACTGGATGTACAAAAGAATCTACAAGCTGAGAGAATGTAAACTTTGATGATGCTGCTTTCACTAACTCTATCCACCGAATCACTGATTGATTCACTCCCTATTCATCTTACCTGTTAAGATGAATGTGCAAGGAATCTCCCTACTGAAACAAAATCAAGTGCATTATGACTTAGATATATCTAAACACTCCTTGTGTGGTGAAATTAATAATTTGTTCATGTATATTATCAACCAAATATTGGCTATAATTATACATGAAGGCAGGCCGATATTCTTTACTAAAAATGGAAATGAATCCAAGGATGGATTCATCAACAAGTTGATCATTTTCATATCCTAGGACATATGATAGAAAGGAGATGATATGTCTAGTGGCCTTAGGGAACATAGAAGATGAATAAGGTTCGGTTTTCTTGGGTAATTCAACATTTTCTGGTAGAAAAAGTTAAAAAATAAGCGCTCTCTATGGGAAGGTGAGTTTATTATAAAGGTCCATGAGAGTTGCTGGTGAGAAATGGCTGAGGGAGTCAGATGGACGTATCATTAGCATTTGTTTTATACTCTGAGCAGTAATGGTGATCAAGCTTTTTTCTATCCTGAGTCATCGCTATTCTTTGCATAGGATCATACCTGGCTTGACACCAAGTGATTAAATCAGGGAAGTGTTGAGTCTTGGGAAAGGAGTACAAGGGCAAAAGTGTTTCCAAAAAATGAATGGGATCTTCTTTATCTGCATATTTTTGTTTTAACCATAAATGAAATTCATGGAAATTGAATTCGCATTCATAGTCAGTGACTTTCAATAGGGAGTCCACAAGGGGGAGGTGATCCAAATCAAGCAAGACTGTGGATGGATTCCCTTCTTCGAGAGTCTTTTGTGTTTTAACTTTGGGAACCATCTTGCTGAATGGGGGAAATTTAGAAACTGTTTTAGCTAAAAGATAAATAACAGGGGAAGATATACATAGAGAAAAAAAAAATTGGTGATTAGGTGGAAGCAGAAATTGTGGTAAAGAGTATAGCCATGGGGTATTTATAAGTGAAGTGGGGCTTAATTTTCCGTTTAAATCTAACCGTAGGAAATTTATTACAGAGGAGAGGGATTAATGTCTAACGGGAGGGTGAATGGTTAATTAAGGCTAGCAACAACATAGGAGCATATGGCGCAATGACTTCGTGACATGGAAATTTGTGAATGGGTGAGAGACAAAGGGTCGATGATATGGACCAGGAACGAGGTCAATGATTAGAAAAGAGGAAATTGATGGTGGGAATTGGCGGGGGGGTGTTGAAATGCTTTATGGTTTTTCACTTTGGGGGCCTAAACTATGGGAGTGCCACGTAGCAAAAAACGGTGACCATTAAAACTATTTTCCGAACCCCCCCCCCCCCCCCCCCCACTCTCGTTAATGGGAAGCGACCGGGCTGAAAAGCTTCCTCCATTGTTGATCTGGCAGGGTGAATTGTATCCGTTGAAAAATGTTGGTGGCTATTTGATGTTGATTTGACATTTTGTTGCTTGTGTGCATATGAAAAAATCATATGCTATGACTATTTGAAAAGCGATCAAATATTAAACAATAATTAAACCCTGATTAACAAATTTATGAACTGTTTTTAAACTAAGCAACAAATTTCAAAGGCGCGTTTGAACTAGCAGCCTTAATTTTTATTTTCTAAAGCAAATATTTTCTTTTATTTCTTATCTAATTTTTTTTCATTTTCCTTCCTTTTTAGAGAAACTACCCTATCATTTTTTATGATATGGACTTGAAATAATAATAAATCCTAACATATTTTTTTTCAATTTTGTTTTTGTTCCATATCCTAACTTATCATTTTTCTATGGAATTTTGATTTTTTAAACTAATGGCTAACTTATCAAAAATAAAAGAGCTACAACAATTCCTATCATGAACACCTTAAAATTTGCTTTGCCCTTCAAGCAAGGATTTATCTCAATTAGAACACATGTTTTTAACTCCTTAAATATGCACTCAAGAAATATACTCTACCCAACAATGTCATTAATTGTTCTAATATCAAAATTGGTCTAGTACTTCTGTAATTGTAAGGTTTTTGGATTACAACACCACCTGCATCCAAAAAGAAAATGTCAAGCTTATTACCCCACTATGACTAAGTAAACCATATACTCCTCTATCCACTTAGACATTACTTGAGAAGTATTTAACTACTTAAATTGCCACCATGACTTACTAACAAATTCATCTCTCCTAAGGTAGAAATTTTACATTAACATAGCCAAACAAAGTCCTAAAAGTAACATTTCTTTTGAATTTTTACCAAGAGCCAATAAAATAACTTTTTTTCCTGAAGCACCCCTTCCTAATGTCACTATCTACCTTTCCGAACCCATTTTTAAGAATAATTAACATCCCTACATAAGCTTAGGGATAATTTAGTGCCAGGGATAAAAGCATTCAAGTCACTTGAAGCCATTTTGTAGTTTAAACCCTACCTCGTTAGTCATTAAACACTAATTTAACTCATCTACCATATTTCAAAGAGTTTAGACAATTATTTCCCATTATTGTATGTTGGCTCTATGCTAGAATCAAGCTTAATGAAATGCTTCTAAATATGCCCTATTATTGTCTAATGTCCTAATAAATTCCATATTATAGGGGCAACAAGGTCTCACTTGAGACACACAATAATTCCCATTAATAAAGCTCAACATGTTAAACATTTTAGTGGGGATAACATTCGTTATGATATTATTAGCATCCATTTAAACCACTATAACTAACATCATTTAGATGAATAAAACAAGCATATATCATGCAAATATATTACAAATAAAAACCCCTATGTAGAATAATAATCCATTATACTAATAACATGCATGGTATTACATAAATCTAATGTAGAATGAACACCAAAAGCTAATAACAAATGCAATCCCTCTTAAAAATTCTCCCTAGTATTGAATCTAATTAAGTAACTATTAAAAAACTCAATTATAATATAGAATCTACCAACTATAAGACACTCAACACCCAAATGAATATGTTATCACTAGGCTAGAAAGTGTTTGGCTATCTCAATCTCTAACTTAGTACAATTATTTGAGATGACTTGGACTCGGAGCTAGCCCTTCCAATCTAAGAGGGCTCTCTCAAATGTTTATCAAAATTACTTGAAACAATTCAAAAAACATATGACTAATTCTAATTTCTTTTTTTGTGGTTTTGTAGGTAAAGAAAAATGTGATCACTGCAACCATTGGGCATGGAGTTAAATTAAACAAATTATGGCCAACAACAATGTTTAATGAAAGATGAGTGATATCAAATTAACTTCCACAATCATACATAGTAAATGAAAGAAAATGGAGTAGTTTGACAAGATTTCCAAGTAATCAAGATACTATGTAAAATAGAAAACAACATGGTAAGAACACATGAAAGCCATGACATGAATCTCAGGTACAAAAACAGAGATGCTGCAAATTTTTTATTAATAGGATCAAAAGATTACATAAGGTCAATTATTCACATTATCCATAAATCCTTCTCAAAGTTGAAAAGCTACCCATTTATAGAAACAATATCTCGTTATATCAACTTGCCACTTGAGCTGGATTCAATCCACTATCTAGGTGACCTATTTCTATTTTTCTTCTAACTGACAAAGTCCTCACAGGGATTTTCTATTTTACATAGTTGGAATTCCACTAGGACTCTACTAGCTTTTGAAACTCTAACCAATTTCTGTTGATGAAGATAACAGAGCTCAACTGCTTGCTGAATTTTCTGGAGTGCCATTACACCTTCGACATGTTGTTGATGACTAAATTTCATTTTGTTGACTATCTTCTTTAATGAGATGGTAGTTATGCTAATGTGGCTACGTGTTGAATTGGCATTCTAAAAAATAGGAGTTTTTCATGATGAAGTGGACACCCTTCATGATCTGTTATCCATCTAGAGCTTGGATGTTTGATATTGAAATCTTCAAAAAAAGGCAGAAAACGCAGATTTTTTATATTTTGGTAGCAGAAAAATAGAGTCTTCAGCAATTTCATAGCAAACTTTGGTAGCAACTTCAAAAAATACCCTTATGCTACCTCTTTTCTCTCTCTACTAGTTCCTAGGTCTTATTTGATGTTTGTAAGCTAAACATATGCCTTTAGAACTGCCTTTCCTAAGTTTTAGACTAGCCTTATCCTCCATGAAAGGCTACAACAGTTTCATAGCAAATCCTCAACTTCATTATGAGGAGTTGCTACAAAATTTCAAAATTTTGAGTTTTTCAAATTTTCATTATTCTTAATGCCTCTTTATTAATCCTAATACCATGTTGACTATATATAAGGTTGTGTTCAGTGGTTTAGGTATAGTGAAGACGAAATTGAGAATTTTACCAGATCATGGAGTAGCATCTACTTCAACAATGATTTTGATATTTCTCTTTTGATTTCAGCCTTGATCATTTCAATTTGGGTTTCCAGTGTTGTGACTTGTCCGTGTAAGCTGTTCCAATATTATTATAACCACCTATTCCTTTTATACATGTGCTTCAAAATTTTGTGCAAAGGTAAAGTCCTACTTATCATCCTTTTAGATTTGTCTACAATTTCATCATAAAATTATTTTTGCTTTGACGCTTCATTTTTCCATTCTTCAAAATCAAGTTTGGTTTTGATAACTTCTTGTCTAACTTCTCTTAACCATTCCTGTAGAACCTCTTTTCACTTCTTTCTTGAACAAACTCCTTTCCTTTATTTTTCTTTGCTAGCTTCTTTGATGTTTATGTTTTATCCAATGGTATTTCAATTATCTCCTTAGCTTGTTGAATTGATCTTGTGACAGGTTTCCTCGGCCTGAAAATGAAATCATGGTCTTCTTAAGTAAATTATAATTTCTTAGCCCTCTTGATTTTCTTCTTGATTTCAATTTGGGTCACTTATATAGGATTCTCAAATGGTCTTTCTTCAATTTCTATAGCTTCTAGAATATTAGTTAGCTTGCCCTTATTTGTACTATGTCCTCTATTATGTGTTCTAGTAATCCTCCTTTCGGTGCTTGTGGAAGTATCTATTACAGGTTTCTCTGCCACTAGTTGTTTCTCCGCTACTGGTTTCTCTGCTACTAGTTGCTACTATTTTCTAGGGGTTGTGGATTTAGATTTTGGAGTTCTCTTGGAGGGGCTAGCAGCATCTAACCCACCTCTTTAAAATAATCAATAGGCTTCCAACCAAGTCATAGCACCTTCTAGGAATGGACCTTGTGTGCAACCTATAGATTGATGAATCATTGTTCATGGTAGAAGCTTCTGTGGGTGGTTGATCCTTTCAACAAACTGCAAGAAGTAATACCACTTGGCATCTCAGGTAGATAAAACAAGTTAGGAGGTTTTGTATGCAGCTGTGGCCACCATTCAGGTATACTTGATCCAGGTGGATCTTCAGACACAATGACATGGATGGCTCAAAAATCAAAGTGTTTGAATTATGCTCAAACTAGGACGAGATCGAAGACCTCGTCATCCTGATCGTGGTGGTGTGAATAGTTTTTTAAACTAAGCTCGTACGCAAAAGATAGAGCTCTTCAAAGTTTGACATGACAGGAGAAAGTGGGGCCCACAGTGTGCCACATGGAATCCCAGTAAGCAAGTGGACCCACATGGCAGCCCATCAGCCATTCACACTTGGCGTTTTCTCATTTGTCTCCTAAACTTGCATAAGAGACAAAATCATTTTTAAAGGGTTAATAAATAACCATATAATGAAATATGTTTCAATATATATAGTTATTGAAAATAACTATATAACACAACCAAACACATGGTTTTGGGATCGGGGGCAACAAACCACGCCAAACTCTTTAAAACAACCTTATCGTTGATCACAAACTATATATATATATATATATAGATTATAATATATATATATATATATATATATATATAATATATATATATTATTTATATAATATAGATATATAGATATATATAGATATATAGATATATATAACAGAACTTTCTATTAAGGGGGCGAGTGAGGGCCATTAGCGGTGGACTCGACGAACACCCCAAAGCCATATATATACATATCGCCCCAACCCATAACAATCACATCGATGTCTACACCGAAACCTTCGTTAAAGCGCCGATTGAAAGCGTCGATCGCCAGTCGCAATAGATATGCCGCCCGATTTGATCACCAATTTTGATACATCATTGATAACGATATTGGAGGAACCCCTCATATCGCATTGATTTAATCAGCGTCGATCCCTCCTGACCGTCGATTGTGATATATATACATGCTGATAATGGATTAATGCAGGGTTTAAGGGGCAGGCTTCCCTATTTCAAATACATTGTGGTTATAAAAGTTTTATATGCGGAGAAGGCGGGATTTGATCCCTTGACCTCTCCTTAACCATATGCCTCCTTTACCAATGCGCCAACCACTTAACCTTGGTGAATCTACCCAACATTTTCCTATTTAAACAAATATTTTTACCTCTGCACATAGTTCGAGACAAACAGAGACTGTAGAAACGGATTTCAGGGAGAATTCAGGCACAGATTTCGAGGCAGTGAATTAATTAATATTTTGATGTAGGAACCATGAATTTTGCAAGAGGGGAAAATTCTCACTTTGTCAAAATTTGACATGTTTTATATGGCTTTTACACGTCTCATCGCCACGAACAAAATGGTGTTGCTTGTTTCTTCATCAGAGATATACATTTTCCAGTCATTTCCAGAATGCACGTGGAACCATGATTTCAGCAAAAACAAGGAGCGGAACCATGAGCCATGAAGTTTCCCAAGGAGTTAAAATTTTGACATTTCAGAATATAGTCAAGTTTATGCTTGTTTTTCATGGTTTTCCACAAGTATCACAATGGAGCGATCAGATTCGCTATCTGAGCTACATATTTCTAGTCCATCCATGGAGTAGAATCTTTGAGGAATCCCTAGGGAATCTAAAAGATTCCTTGAGCCAAGAATTCTCAACTTCTCAAAATTTGGATTTCAAATAGTCAATTCAGCACTACTCGATGCCACAAATTTGATGGTTTCTTTAGATTTCTTATTCTCTCATTTCTTCTGCTAGCCACTTTTCTAAGTGCCAGTGCAAATGTCCACAGTCACGTGTGAACAACGATCTTCATATGATCGATGCCTTGAGATCGATGGTCCGAGTAGCTTCAGCAGTGTGACATCCACTTCTTCATATGGCCCTTGGTTGTGAGGTATATGATGTGTTCATGTACTTCTTCTTTCTACATTATGTTGCATAGAGGCTTGATTGATGTTGATGCAAGATCATGTTTATTACATGCTGTCATGATTCCTTGCTTGCTTTGATGCAAAATCTTTTATGTGATGTACTTGTTGTCATAACTCATCATGTTATGCTTTGAGATCCCTTTTTTATGTTGCTAGGATACTCTTTTTGTCGTCATGCATGTGTTTTGCTTTGACATCCATTTTGTGCCATGTTGGCGGGATGTGCACCATGCATGTTTTTGTGTCATATTGATAGGAGTCTTTTGATTGAGAGTTCTAGTTGTGGAACATCTATTAGAGCCACTCCTACGTGAGTGAATTCTTCCTTGTATGATCGAGACATCATCTCTATGTACATCACAATTATTGACAACACTTAATGCAGTGACCTACACCATCTTGACACCGGGGCCTGGAGACATAGTCCCTCCTGGACAAACTCCATTTCAACGCTTATGTTTTCATGTGTTGATGATTGTTATGTTACTCTTATTTTCCGCATGCAGATGTATTCATTAATGTTATTTTAAAAAGAAAATTTTAACACATCACGAAAGTAAAAGGTCTTGGAAGGGTCCTTCTTCACCCCTAGAATTGGAGCAAGTGGTATCAGAGGGATCTTTACATGTATGTGAATCGCAGTGTGAACAATGGAATGTGAAATGACAAAGGATGAAAGAGCGATGTACAAGACCATGCTCGACATTTCCAAGAAAGTGGAAATTGTGTATGAAGCTCTATAGAAAGAAACAGAAGAAAAGGAGTGGTTGCAACTTCAGTTGAAATCCACATAAAAGGCCATGGAAGAACTGAAGCAAAACAAATGTAATATTCAAACAAAGAATGATGAATTGAATATGCGCTTACATGAAGAGAAAGAGGAAAAACAAAGTTTGCTATGACAGCTACAAGCAAAGGACGAGGCCTTGGAAAAGCTATAGCATGACCCATGTGAGGTAAAAATTAGTCCTCCATCTTCATGTATGTTTCTTGATGATGATTTTGTTGTGTTTGAAAATCACACCACGGGAATTGGCTCCAAAATACTGAAGAGAATGGGGTATGAAGGAAAATTCTTGGGCATTAATGGCCAAGTCATTGTTAACCCCATCCATGTAGAGGAATTATTGTGTCGAGCAGGACTTGGGTATGCCAGGAAAGAAGTTGGGGAATGCACTGAGATAGTTAGCGAACCACCAACAACGGATGATGAGTAGCCCTCATTATTTCTTTCCAAATCAAAAGAGAAGGTAAAAGATGTTGATTTCCTTTCAATTTTACCCTCACATAGTATGATGTCTGTTGGAGATTTGTAGATCCCAATTACAGGGACAAACATGAGGCTCCTTACAAAGACGATGCACGAGGAGAAATAACTTGGTCTTAACAACCAAGGCATCACTTAAACTTTAGAGGTTGTGCATGAACATTAATTTTCAAGCTCGAGATACACTAAAGGAGAGTGCTCAAAGGTGTCAGATTCATCCGAGATATTGTCAAGGAAATAGAATGATGGGAAAACATCCCCATCATCCCATGGCAGTTTCCATTGCAGGGAGAGAGTTGAGGCAAGATCTCATCGCCATACTGATATCAGAAATAGCAAAGGAAGGTATAACCATTTTCGATCTTCGAATGCTAATTTTGATTAATGTCATGTTTTCAATAATGAAGGAAGATTAAGGCATCACAAAACATGTACCTTTTGTGGTTTACCTAACCATACCTTTTTCAAGTGTTGTAAAAGAATGGCAGCACTCATGAGGCATGAAAGACTCTCTCAACAACATGAAAAGAAATAGGTTAAGTAGATATGGAGGAAGAAAGCCTATTGTAGTCATTGCGATAGAAATGGCCATCAAAGAGCCACTTGCTGGAAGCTCCATATATAGGAGCACCTTAAAGACAAAACGTCAGTGCATGAACTAGGAATAACAGTTGTTTGACAAGCAAAAACACCTCAAGGAGGTGACCATTCACAAAGATAAGTGAGAAATGGTTTCTAGACATGTTTTTTGTCTCATGGCCATTCTTCTGTAAATCACTTGTTGCATTTTAAATGTAAACGTGATGATGTGTTTCCATCACGTGGTTAGAAACAATGATGTTTGGTCATGTTTTGAGTCGCATAATAAAACTCTAAAAGTGATGTTATGTTTCCATCACTTGTCCACACAATAGTGTTTGGCCTTATGTGTGTAAATCATGTGTTGGAGTGATGATGTGTTTTCCATCACTTTTTTGAAGCAACCATGATGGGTTCACCTTGTTGTCATAGCTCGAGTATTACATCCATCTTTGATGTAAATGTGACCACCGAGTATGAGTTATAAACTCGTGGCAAGTGTGCAACATTTGGGTCATTAGTTGGTCATGTCATTTAAGCATGTAATTTGAAAAACAATGTACTATAGGTTGCAAATGTAGCAGGTGTCGATTCATTGCTTAAGACTCTAAAGAACATAGGTGAAGGAGATGGAAGTGAGATCTTTTCAAGATGCAGTGATGTAGACAAGGTACAAAGAGAGTTGTAGATTACTTTTTATTCTTTTGGAGGACCAAAATCTCCTCAGTGGGGAGGATTGATCTAGGTGGATCTTCATACACAATGGCATGGATGGCTCAAAAATCAAAGTGTTTGAATTATGCTCGAACTAGGACTAGATCGAAGACCTCATCATCTTAATTGTGGTGGTGTGAATGGTTCGTCAAACCGAGCTCGTATGCGAATGATAGAGCTCTTCAAAGTTTGACGTGACAGGAGAAAGTGGGGCCGACAGTGTGCCACATGGCATCCCAATAAGCAAGTGGACCCACATCGCATCCCATCAGCCATTGACACTTGGCGTTTTCTCATTTGTCTCCTAAACTTGCACAAGAGACAAAATCATTTTTAAATGGTTAAGAAATAACCATATAACAAAATATGTTTCAATATATATAGTTATTAAAAATAACTATCTAACACAACAAAACACATGGTTTCAGGATCGGTGGCAACAAACCGCGCTGAACCCCTTAAAACAAACTTATCATTAATCGCAAACCATATTATATATATAATGGGATCGACGGCCATAATCTCCACCAAACCCTCCACAACTATTGCACCCATATATATATATATAGAGAGAGAGAGAGAGAGAGAGAGAGAGATACATATATATATATATATATATATATATATATATTTATAAATATATATATATATATATATATATATATATAAATATATAAATATAGATATAACAGAACTTTGTATTAAGGGGGC
Organism: Pinus taeda; assembly: GCA_000404065.3. NCBI lineage: Eukaryota > Viridiplantae > Streptophyta > Pinopsida > Pinales > Pinaceae > Pinus > Pinus taeda. The sequence goes on from APFE030559299.1 coordinate 55,947, forward strand.
GGGCACGGGCCATCGGCGGTGGACCCGACCCACACCCCGAAGCCATATATATACATATCGCCTCGACACATAACAATCGGACCGATGTCTATGCCAAATACTCTGTTAAAGTGCTGATTGAAAAATCTGATTGTCAGTCACGATAGATACGCCGCCCAATCCGATCGTCGATTTTGATACATCATCGATAACAATATTGGCGGAACCCCTGATATCGTGCCGATTTAATCGGTGCTAATCCCTACCGACCACTGATTGTTATAAATATATACAATGATATTGGATTAATGCAGGGTTTAAGGGGCAAGCTGCCCTATTTCAAATATGTTTTGGTTATAAAAGTTTTATATGGGAAGAAGGCAAGATTTGATCCCCGGACCTCTCCTTAACCATATGCCTCCTTTACAAATGCACCAACCACTTTAGCTTGGTGAATCTACCCAAGGTTTTCCTATTTAAACAGTAATTTTTACCTCTGCACATAGTTCAAGATAGAGAGAGAGTGCAGGCATGGATTTCAAGGGAGTGAATTAATTAATATTTTAATGTAGGAACCATGAATTTTGCAGGAGGGCAAAATTCTCACTTTGTCAAAGTTTGACAAGTTTAATATGGTTTTTACACCTCTTATCACCACAGACACAATGGTGTTGTTTGTTTCTTCATCAGAGATCTGCATTTTCCAGTCATTTCCAGAATGCATGTGAAACCATGATTTCAGCAAAAACATGGTGTGGAACCATGAGCCATGAAATTTCCTGAGTTAAAATTTTGAGATTTCAAAATATAGTCAAGTTTATACTTGTTTTTCATGGTTTTCCATAGGTATCACAATGGATTGATCAGATTTACAATATGAGTTGTAGATTTCTAGTCCATCCATGGAGCAGAATCTTTGAGGAATCCCAGGGGAATTTAAAAGATTCCTTGAACCCAAAATTCTCAACTTCTCAAAATTTGGATTTTGGACAGTCGATTCAGCACTACTCGATGCCACAAATCTGATGGTATCTTCAGATTTGTTATTCCCTCATTTCTTATTCTAGCCACTTTTCTAAGTGTTGGTGTAGATGTTCACATTCATGTGCGAGTAACCATCTTCATACGAGCATGCCTTGAGATCGATGGTCTGAGCAGCTTCAACAGTGTGACATCCACTTCTTCAGATGGCCCTTAGTTCTAAGGTATATCATGTGTTCATGTACTTCTTCTTTCTACATTATGTTGCACATGTTAGCATTGAAATCTACCTTAGGTTGAAATAAGGTAAAACTTGAGGCTACATCAAACCACGCTCAGCGTCGTAGCTAGCCCTATGAGGACAGGAGAGGGCTCTCTCCGGGTCAATCTCGGCTAAAGTGATCAATGAGGCTTGAGATGACTAAATTGATAGCTAAATTTAGGCTAGGTATGAAGTACACAGTCGTTGAAATTGATTTTTTGAAGTTTTGTTGAATTCAAGGGAAAGGCAATTTTGGGTGCAGGGATGAGGCACACTTTTTTGCAGAGGTCTACTTGGGGCAAGATAGGCAATTGTTTTGATGCCTTTAAAGTGATTGAATAAATAGATATGACTAGTGAGAGGTTAAGGAGAGCAAGAAATTTCAAGGATTCTCTATAAATAGATGAAAACATGGAAAATTAAACAAACTTAAAGGCAGAACATAGCGAATTATGGATTCTACCTTAACACTTCATTTGTTCAACTGCAGAAGATAAGAGAGGGAAAGCAATGCATATAAACAACTTAAAAATACTGAAAGAAGTACACCATCAACACATAAAGCCACATGAATCCCAAATAGTGTTGCAAAACCCTAGTCTTTCCTTTGCCAAAAATGCAGATAAGATATGTACAATAGAGTCTCAAGCTATTCCCAAGAGTCCAACCTCTCCAACCTCTGAAAATGATTGATAAATTACATCATATAGACCATCCTAACCCCTTTCCTTGCCTCTAGGGGTCGATCTCATCATTCTAGGAGCTGTTTGAACTAATTCTAAACAAGGCACTGAAATCTAGGTAGTCAAACAACTTACCCCTATATGCTAGGAAACTGATTCATTCATTTAATTTTCACCTTTTAGTGAATGAATCCTCTAGAACAAGTAAAAATGTGCCAAAATTACATCATGAAAAGTAAAGAGTAGTATCAAGAAGCAAAACTAGTCAAAACTGGGCGAATTTTTGAGCTGAACAGTGAAAATTTGACCAAAACTCCCAATGCGCCGTGCATCTAAGCTCTATGCATCGCGCGCCTTTCAGCCTGATTTTGGGGTACTTCCTGGCATCCAAATTGAGCTCATGGATAGCTCATTGGAAAGCCCTGAATGTTGACTATCCAACCCAAGTAGAAGTTCCAAATTTGGAGCTCATTTGCCCCTCAAAAACTTAATTCTCCCAGAAGTACTTCCTGCTGGTGCAAAAGGTGGCAGAAAGGTGATTTTCATGGTGTTTTTGGCCCTTTTGATCATCCAGAATTTGGAAATGCCTTGGCCATACTAGAGCATGCATAAATTACCATGAAAAATCCAAAACATAAATTTGTCCTCCAGCAAGTGTCCCAATGATAAGCGCGCGCGTCGACGCGCTACACATTGAGCTGAAAAACCTGTTTTTAAGCCAAATTTTTTCAAAATGACAAAAATTTCTCCGAATTTGCTCAAATTTGGAGCGAAGACCCTTCATCATGTATTATGTCCAGCCAATGAAGCCTCGGCCAAAATTTGGAGTGGATTAGGCTTTTTCCTCCATTTTAGTGCTCTGCTCAACCGCCTCTTTAGAATCTTCATTTTTGCTTTACAGACATGCATACGAGCCCAATAATGATTTCTCATATGACGAAGCATGTCTTTGTCTCTATTCTGATCCTGCGAATGTACCTACACTGATGAAGAAGGCGAGACCCCTTCCACACCATGTGGAGATAGTACTCGCGCTGCTGATCAAGTCAACGAGACCCCTTCCACCCCAGGTGGAGATAGTACTCGTCATGATTCTACAAACAAAGCTCTGTGGCCTCTTTGATATGTTACCACTACTGGTGCACTACTATGCTCCATCTTAATACATCAACCTCAACGGTTGAGTCACTGTCCTGCTCATATCCTTGCTCATAAACTGAATCCGTTTCTAACATGGCTTTGAAAACAAGATGTCTGCAATACATATGTTGATATAGGTGTAGTGAAGGCAAAAATTTCAGTGTATGCTTCACCCCTCAAATGTGTCACATGTGTATCAAAAGTATCATAGGAAAGCCACAATGAAAATAGTTTTGTCAACTAAGTTTGCATGGAAAATTAGTGTGAAAATGACAATGGCCATAACAATGATAGCAGAGAAGTAATGGCAAAGAGAGAGCGTGAGGTTGAGGTTAATAATGAGCATGGACACCACTGAAAATTGATGACATAGGCATATATCAATAACACAAGTTTGAAAAACCCCCACACAGTCCCTAATATTTGTTTCAAACCCTAAGAAGTGAATTTGGCAATAAAAATAGGGTTTTACATTTCACACTTGTGTCTCCACATTCAAAACACCATAATCATGTCTAAAATTCACTGAGCAAACATAAAGAACCTACTTGCAAGTTGATGGAGGTAATTTGGCACGAATCTGGACGAAGGAGTAACAATTTCTTGGTTTTGAGCTATATGCGTCGTGCACTTACCCAGTGCACTGCGCGCTCCCTATGCACCGCACGCGTGTAAATTAACACTGGCGAATGGAGCCCAGTGCGTCGCGTGCACCCAATGCGTCGCGCGCCTTTTGTATGGGTCGCGCGCCACATAGTGCATTTTACAAGAGGCTTTTGGAGGCCTTCCCAGTGTCAACATCAGGCGTAGTATAGCTCGTTGGAAAGGTATTTGAGTCTACTTTCTAACCCAACTAGAATGTTTCAATTTAGAGTTCATTTTCCTTGTCAAAAATCAAATCTCCCAAGACTGATCAAAATGTGCCAAATGAGGCTGCCTCAAGGCAGAGTGCTGTTGTAGTCAACTTTTGAATGCCTTCCTCAACTCCAAATTGAGCTCATGATAGTCATTGGAAATATATTTTTGTATAGTTATCCTTTGACGCATCAAAAAAGTTATTTGGCAAACCAAGCTAGGAGAAAACTTGATTTTCCCAAGGTCACTTCGGAGGTGCATCAATTCTCCCGAGGTGATTGTATTTTTGACATTTCTCTAAAACCATGACACCTGTGTAAAAAGTGAAAGAGATTTTTCTTCCTTGGCCTGTGGTGGAAAAAAACCTCTCTCAGTGTTTCAAAATTCATCTTTGATTGCTCTGAAACATATTTTGAGTGAAACTTATCCTGATGTGTGAAACAAGGAATTTTGTCGAAATGAAGCGAAATGAAGGGGATAAGGGGCTAATAAATTCTTGGGGAAATTTTTGGAAGTAGGGAGGGATGTTAGGAAGTAGGGGAAAGTGGAATCTCAGAGATTGAGTGAGGGGAAGGGGTCCAAAAGTGCAAAACACAAGCCTAGCCTAGAAAATTGCCAAGTTGTGGCAAGAAACTAGGGTTTGTGCAAAAATGAGGAATTTGGGGGATCTCAGTAATGGGAAGTGTTTAATAAGGTACATTAATGATAGGGGAAAGTGTATGAACATCAGGATACAAGTTTTTCTAATGATTTGACCATCCAAGATAAATTACCTCCAAAACCCTAGGAGAGGGAAATGGACCTTACCTAGGCACAAGTGAAGCAAGAACAAGTTGTGAAATGACCCAATGGAATTTGACATGATGATGACAATCCTCTGAATGATGGTACACTCAGTTGAATGGTGACATGAACCGACATTTGGACAACTTTGACAGGAGTAAAAGCAACCCCTAGACCTAATGCCAAATTTTGCTTGAAGACTTATTGAAATGACAAAATTTGACCTTGACACCTTAAAATCACTTTGTAAGAGCATGTTTGATCATTGAAGGAGGGTTGCAAAGACTGACACTAACACCGTGAAAATCCACGGGCCACAAATCTAACCTTATGCTTCTCCACACTACCATCTACAACTTGCTTTACCTTGTAAAGCCAACGGGAGCTCACAACTAACTTGTCCTCCGGTCTCAAGACCACATCCCAAACATTGTTTTGAACTATTGAGTCATACTTATCCACCGTTGTATCAACCCAAACTGGTTGTTGTACTACTTCCTAAAACGAAGATAGCTCCGTGGCAACACATGCACCCATAAGTTCCATGTATCTAGTGTACCCCTCTGGTGACCTCCTCTGTCTGTGCTAAGAAGAGGGTGCTCCCACATTCTCCCGTGCGTCATCTAACAATCTGTCAGCCTCTCTAGTGCGCTTTCTTCCCTCTCTAGAAGACTCTACTTGAGTGGATGTCTCCACTCTCTAAACCTCTGCATGTGGCTGCTCCACATCAATATGATGTCTCTCAATCTTAGGAGCTAAAAGCTCCTCATCCACATGTAGATCAAGCTCCCTCTCAAGGGATACTCGCATGGCCTTCTCCTCATTGAACCTGATAGCTCTATGAACAACTTTCATATGATTGGTTGGAATGTACACCCGATAGTGTGGGGTATTTCAGTGTATCCCACAAAGATCCCCAACTCTATTGTTGGCTCAAGCTTCTTCCGTGCATCTTTGGTCACATGGAAATAAACCGATGACCCAAAAATCCTTAAGTGACCAACATCTGGCCTCTTACTAGAATAATCCTCCTCTAGTGTCTTCATCTCAAGTATCCGATGTGGGTATGGTTTTGAACATAAACCGCTGTGTTGCATGCCTCAGCCCACAAGTTTAGTGGTAGGCCCTGATCATGCAACATCGCCCTTGCTTCCCCTACTATTCTCCCACTCTTCCTTTCGGCAACCCCATTCTGTTGAGGGTTATGGGGTGCCATCAACTTTCATTTAACCCCTTCCACTGCACAAAAGTTCTTAAATTCACAAGAGATATACTCACCACCGTTATCACTCTGTAGAGATTTAACCTTCTTGCTAGAATCTTTCTCTACCAATGCTTTGAAATCACAAAACTTTGTGAAAGTTTGATCCTTTTTCTGCATAAAAAATACCCAACATTTACGATAATAGTCATCAAAAAATATAACATAATACCTGTGCTTGGCCGTGGATGCTGTTGATAATGGTCCACACACATCTGAATTGATTCTATCCATAATATAATTTTCTCAACTATCTCTGCCTCCAAAGGAAGACTTGGTGTATTTTCCCAAAGCACAACCCTTGCATGTATCAACTTGCTCAAGTGTACCTTTGGGAAGTTCGGTAGAGATTTTCTGCAATATCTTCAAAGCCGCATGATGCAAGTGGCCCAATTGCCTGTGCCACAACTCGTTGACGTCTCGGCTCAACATCTTTTCCGCTTTTGAACTCAAAGCAACACAATCCTCTACCTCTATCTTATAGAGATTCTGAACTCAAATCCATATCTTCTTTACTTGACCCGTGGCTATGTGTCGAAGGAATGCCTTTCCTTTTGAAAAGATCACATCATAGCCTCTATCCTCAAGCATGGCAACGGATACCAAGTTCTTTTCCAGTCCGAGTACATGCATAACATTCTTCAAGGTAAGTGGAGACGCATGCTCCCTCTGAAAGGAAACAGTGCCCACACCAGTAACACTATACCATGCAAGCAATGAGGGAAAAGTCCAATTCAAATTGTGAGGCCAAAGCCTCACCTACCGCTCCTCCTGAGGACTTCTCCTTGGACTTCTTTGGACAATTTGTAGCAAAGTGACCCATCTTGTGACAGGGAAACCATTTAACTTTCATCATGTCCTTCTTCTTACCTCCATGATAAGAATCTGATTTGGAATGGGAAATTTTACCTTTCCCATTCCTTGCCTTAATCGCTAAGGCACAATTCTCTTCATCATCAGTCTTTGATGAAGAGCCATCCTTGGTGTTCCTCCTGATCTAATCCTGCATCAAATCTGACCATAGTCTTTCCCAATCTAGCAGCTTCTCCCGACCATTAACAGAGCCCCAATAACTATGCCAACTCTTTGGGATTCCAAGAAGAGCAAGACTCACCATATCCTCCTTGGCAACCATGATTCCAACACTTCCAAGTTCATGCCGACATTGAGTGAACTTGGTCAAGTACTTTGGAATCGTCTCACCTTTCTCCATCTTGATTTTACGAAGTTTATCCTTCAATGCCAACTTCCTTTGATCACTGATATTCTGATACAAGTCCGTCAATGTTTTCCACATAGCATGCCTGGTTTCCTTTTCATGGAGACTCGAGAAAATATGATCTTGAAATCCCTCAAGGATTATCCACCTTGCCTTCGCCATACACTTCTTCCAATCGGCCAAGTTATGTGCATCAGTAGCTACTGGCTTAGGAATTGCTTGTTCAACAAATTCCTTCAAGCCATTGTCCTCTAACATGGCCTCCATCCTATCCCTCTAGTCTATGAAATTTTAGCTGCCTTCCAAGGCATACTCCAGACTCAACCCATGGAACTCCATCTACCAATCCTATAGTATGTATTGCAAATTCGAAATTCACCTATAACCCATAAACTCAAAACTTCGAAATCTCCTCTAGAGACCTGATTTTAAATTAGCGATATCTCCCTCATCCGAACTTCGATTCGGCCAATTGTTTTTTTGAATTTAGGTATCGTTTCCCAAGGAATACAAATATGCAATTTGTTTATGAAAATTTTACACAAAAATTCTCATATATTCTCTGCAAACTCCCGGCCCAAAAAACAATCTTGCTCCGATACCATGTAGAAAATCCTGTAGATTCACAAGCTAATGCAATTTGCTAAAGTAAGAGACAAGAATATACTTCTACTCTTTACAGCAGAAGCCCATAAAAATCAAGCAAACAATAATCAATAGAGGAAGAGAATCAAAGGCACATAACACAATAAATATCTGAGTAAAGCCACAGCTCAAAACCCCACTATCTATTTTGTATTAATCCGGAAAATCAAGATGAAATTGCAGTGCTTGTTCTCTCTAGAACAATCCCAGCACTCAACAAAATCAATCTTAAACTCATAAGCAAGCTCAAGGCCAAAGCTTAGCCAATTCATAGGCTCTCCAAGTCTCTATTCCAATGTGTAATTGCTATGAAGGATAACTTGTATTTAAAGGGAAATAAAGCCTCTAAAAATAACGTAATCCCTCAAAGATCAGTTCCTGAAAGCATGCACTATCAGTGCAACTCAGAAAAAACTAAAACAAATAGTACACTGTCCCTGCACTCTAGTATCAACTAGGTCTTTCTCAGAATCGACATGCATGAGTTTCTGATGAGTAAATATTCAGTTAACTAGAGTAGCATTGGTGGAGTTCATTAGTGTCACCACTGACTATTAACTCACTATTAGCTCTCTCAATTAGTTTGAGAACTAATTTAACTAAACTGACTCATGAAACTGAGTCTTCTATTTTAAAACTCAGAATTAACTCACACTAGAATCCTACAAAGTAAGCAGAACACATACATGACTTCCAAAAGACTTCTAGCTTGAATTTCCTAAGTTAATTAAGTTTAATAAACTTAATTTAACTATTTTAAGTTGCTATGAGAATAGAATTCGAATTTAATTCACAATTTAATTCAAGGACAAATTAAACTGGAATTTATTTTTTCCATTTCTCAACATATGGAGTACACAAAGAATCACGGAGGAAATCAACAGAAACAATGAGAAACTAAAAGAATTATTAGCCCATTTGAGTAGGAGTAAGGGAATAACCTGAGCCTTTATTATGACAAAGACCCTAGAGGTGCGTATGACATGAGGGTGAAGCCATATACTTCATATAGGATAGTTCAGTTGAATCAAGGCACATAAAAGACAGTGGGAAACATGACCCTCACCCACTTTGATGGTTTAGCTAGGAGTTTTGCCAAAGAGTGGTTGCAGAGACTGGACACATACATCCGACTAAACCCCGTGAGAGAGCTGGATTCCATTAGGTATTCCACTTTGTATTTGTATGGAGATTCCACGGAGTGGTGTTATCGAGGGTTGATTACTTGAGGTCATTCAAGCATCACATCCTACATCGAGTTCATGTGGAGGCTCATAGAAAGATTTTACTAGAAGGACACCAGACCCCTCAGAGGGAGTGGATAAGATGGGGAGAATTAGATGATGAGACTAGGAGGTACCTCTGGAGGAGGAACTTTGGATTCATAAGTTAGGAGCCATGGACCCTAGGGCATAGAGCACCAAGGGAAAGGCCCACTACATGGAGGTGATTCCTAACATCAAGCGTGAGGAGGAGATTTCATAGGAGGCAGATAACCTCGATGGTTATGAGGAGGACATAGATTGGCCTACTGTGCATAGGAGTCACCACTATTGGAGAGTCCATTGATGGCTCTGGTTGAGACATCTATAGTGAGGGTAGAGCATACACCCATAGGGCCATCCATTGACAAGGTAATAGTAGGCAAAAAGGTATCTAGAGTCATGACAAAGTTTCCATACAGTAGCTAACTACAATAGAATGGTGAGGATGCTATGCATGATGAGTCATATGTGGAGGGGAAATTAGTGGCTCATGTTGAGCCCATGGTGGAGGAGGATGAGTAGACATGTTTGGGGTCATCCATCAATGAGGAGCAGATAGATGCATCGGTAGTCATCAAAGTTGCAGTACTTTCAGACAACAACCCTCTTCAAACATATGTAGGTAGGACTTGCAACAATGTTAGGTTACCTTTGCTCTATAGAGAGAGAGAAGAAGGGTTATCTAGACAGGTCTTATGTGTTGACTAGGGTAGTGAGACGAAGCGGCATGAGTTAAGAAGGGTGCAACACTCACATGATGGAGTTGTTATGTGTGCAGGTGTTCTTGCAATCGATCCTTTGATGGGTTACTAGAGGAGCCCTAAGCCTAAACTATTGTTGGGATCTGGGTGGGATTCCCCATCACATTATGGATTTAATCAGTGATGGTAGTAACTATGTGATGGATCTGATGACTTAGTGCATAATGAACTTCATATCCCCTTTAGAGTTTTGAACAACACTAATGACAAGTTGGTTTGACCAGGGAGAAAGTACACTCAACGAGTTGTCCTGACATGTTGGAAGTGAATGTGGGAGTTAGATGATCAACATACTCTAGCAGGAGCTTGTCAGAGGAGCTGGCATTGGCAATCCACCAAATAGTGTCATCTATGGAGACGAGGGTTTCCCATGGATATATGGGGCACAAGCGTCACAAGGAGCAACATTGTAGTGATACCACCACAGGCACAAAGGGAGTCTTGCATGTATGATCTCTTAGGGAGGATCAGGAGGGAAGGTCCACTCATTCGAGGTTATGGAGATGTGATAACAAAGATGGTGATACTTGTTGGCATTATGTTTCTGGTATGGTTATATGTTACAAATGTTGTACTTGATGGCAACACCCATGACAAGGCTCTCAATATGATGAAAATTAAGAAGTACGCAGGAGAACAATTCAGAGGAGCACATTGGTATGCAGTGGTGTGTGGGGCTGCATTGTGGAGTAGGATGGGCAATTCACTTCGTAGTGAGTCTCCTTAAGAAGTGACATTTGCATCGACATAGAAGGGATACGAGCTAATTCAGGGTGATATGGCAACATGCAATGGTGTCCAAAAATGTACAAAGGTGTGCAACTACGTGTAGCTGTATGTCGAGGAGCACATAGGTGCCTGGTGGTGTGAAATAGTATATGAGACTACACAATGGACTAAGGGAGTGCTTCTAGCAGGGATGTTCCTTAACGAGGATTCCAGGACCGTTGTTTCAATGTTCATACTTAGGTTTGGAGAGTGGGTTGTTCACAGGGCTAGCTGTGAGCTTCCATACGGGTTCTTGGACATAACCAATGAAGCCCACACATCTATCACTCTTTAGCATTGCGCACTAACACAAGGGACTTGGATATTGTCTCTTGATGATCTCATCATGAGAAACCGGACCTAGGAGGTTCATCTGAGATGGTTGGACAGGACACAACACATCAGGTGAGAGAATTTCCAGTTGTAGCATACGGTCGGGGCGTGAGTTGGCAAATGCAGGCTTGGGGATGGCCTGATCTTTCGCAAAATTAGCATACGCTTTGTCTTTGAGCTCAAACTTAGGGAGATGCATGACATACTTTGGGCAGGGAATTCTAAGGTGTTACAGGAGCTTATACAATGAGTGATGGACCATTCCTATAGGAGGATGTTTAGTCTCCATACATTATTGGTGTGTGTCATTAGGAGATAGGATAACATATCTCACTATGCGGTATGGCAGGCACATGGTAGTTTTTCTTGCACTAGATGTATTCATGATATATGGAGTTTATACATTGATTTCATACAGATACTAGAGATGAGGCACAAAGGGATTCCAATAGTTATCATCTCTATGCCATGGAAGATCTAAATTTGGGATCCAGGGATTCAATTGGTTGATAGATCGCTCCATCTCATGATGAGCAGAATCATCACAAAGGATGATCTAGTTCATTCTTGGGTTGACATATGGGGGTTCATGGAGGCCTTCATCATGTGGCGAGGCAAGATTTCTCTATAGTTATTCAGGTTCAGAGTTTGCTTTGGATGGGGTAGGCTTTCACATCATGGAGATGCTTGGGTAGCATGTGTTTGGTATTTATAGATATTTCGCCATTAGGTTCCAAGGGAGGAGGATATGGTATGTGCATGATGGGAAGTTAGTCGTAGTCAGAGTTGCGCGAACTCCAACATCTGCATGGTGGCATTATTTTGAGAATAGCATGGTACATTGGCATTTTAGGGCTTGGAAGATTAGCTATCCTTAGGGATGAGCTATTTTCTATAGGAGGAGATCATGCAGACCTTCCATTGGGTCTCAGATTCATGGAGAGCATTTCACTCCCTATTGACCGAAAAATAACACAAGGCACTTCACCAATATGGCAAGATTATTAGTAGGAGGAGGTCACAGAGAGTTCAAATGGGTGAGGATTCATCTCCCCAAGGGCTAGATTGCATTTTTAGGAATCTACTCTAGTGCATGAGATTGCTTTTTTTCCGCAAGGAAATTTACTGAGGAGTTGGTTAGGATTCCATGTGATTAGGGTGCTCTACTTACTGGTGTTGTGCAGTGTTTCTAGTGATTGTGTCTTGTGGGGCAATGTTGGGCATGGAATCCCCCCACAACATGTTTTGGGGCTCAAAGCCCAAGTTTTGAGTAATATTGTTGTAAAGACTCTGCGAATTGCAGGCGCGGAGCGCGAATTGTGTGTTAGAGTCATAGGGTTGTCCGCCCTAAGTTTTGAATGTAGTGTCGGCCTACCCATGGTCCGCAGACCATTGGATTGTATAAATAAGAGCGAGGCTCTAAGTTGTAAAATAACGAAATAGGATCATAGAGAAGATGGAAAACAAAGGTCTTAGAGTGTAGAAAAGATTTGAAGTGTGCCTTGGGTCATAAGAAGAGGCTCTGCAGTTGAGTGCACAGAGGCCTAGTAGAGTCCGAAGCTGAGTGCGTGGACCCCTGCAGCTGATTGCGCAGGGTGGAGTCGAGTCTGTAATCAGAGAAGGAGATAATAAAATAGAAGTTTGATTCCCAATCTTGTGTATATATTTTGAATTATTATATGCTTGATATCTTCTACAATTATACTATTTTATTTATTGCGCGCACTTGTATGAATGGTGAACACTGTTAAGTATAAATAAACACATAAAAATAAGCTAAGGTAAGTAACTAATAACAAGTTACTAACAAGGACTTGGGTAATAACATTGTTCGGCCCCCGAGTAGGGTTGCGCGAAGGCAACCTCTCAGGCTGCGAGGTACTAATAGGTGCGCACAGGATCAAACCGTGGACTCCCTGAAACACATCAAGACAGAGTGTGGAAACCTAGTTCTATCACCCTCCCATACTACTTCAGGTGAGACCTCATCCTGCACTCCGCGGACTGTTGCTGAAAGGTCTAGTAGTACTGGGATTTGTTTGGCTAAATCATCTCCAAACCTGGGTTAGGCCCCAACAAGCCAACAAATGGTTCCGACCAAGAAAGAAACTGAAGGGTGGTTGGACAAGAAGATTCATGAGTTCGCGGCACAGTAAAACAGGAATCCGCGAGTATCAAAGTAACAGTGGTTGGAGTGCTACTTATATACGGAAATCCACGAAATTTTCTTTTCATTCTTTCCCTCTGAGTTGTATGAGTGGATCACGAAGCTAGCAGACAACCAGGGAAGGTGTAGGCTCAACAAACCCATGTTGTGGACTCCAGAATTAGTGCGCACACTAGAAGCATTGGAAGATAAGATCGCGTGCACTGTGGACCATTGGCTCGATCGAATTATAGGAGGATTTATCACTGAGTTTGTGGTAGATGTTGAGAGATAAAAAGGTGTTTTTTAACCCCTATTTACCCTACATTAATTATCAATCCAGGTATGATTTTTTTTTATCTCAAGAGTGTACTCAGTCTGAGGCAGTCACTTGTTCAAGAGTAATGTTTTCAGTATAGTGCTTACAAAAGTAACTAAATGATGGAAAAAAACTCTAATTGTAATGGCAAGAAACTTAAATGCTTTGTAACTAAATCATTTACTCAAGAAACTACAACAATCATCAGTCAAGGATGCAGTAATGATAACTCTTTCTCCTGTAAACTAATGCAAATGAAAATAAATCATAGATAAGATCTCCAATATGAGAACTTAGATAGCAGTAGTCAATGTTCGTTGCAGTTGTGGATCTTTCTATTCACACTCAAGCAAATGCTGGAAATAATAATTGAATTAGCAGAAAAGGAACAACAAATAAATCTATTGAGAAGATCGGACAACAAAGCTTAATCTACAGAAATGAATTGAGCAACAATCTTAATTGAAAGGAATTGAACAACAATCTTAACTAATAAAGAAATTGAACAACAATCTGAACTAATAAAGGAATTGAACAGCAATCTAGGAAAGGAACAACAAACCAAATTAAGTGTAACCACACAACAAATATAGAGTAATTGAATTAGTAATCCTATTCTAGAATAATGGGCATTAACCACAATTATAAAGGAATGACAATTGCAATTATAATGGAACAGTAATCAAATGAACAACAATCGCAATTGTAAGTGAACCGTAGCTAAATGAACAACAATCACAACTGTAAATAAAAAACAATATCAATATGTAAATGAACAACAGAATCCGAATTAGATAGTGCAATGTTATCTCAGAATGAACAGTATAACATTTTCGGTTGTAAATAAGAATCTTGCTATCCAATTACGTTTTCGATATAACAGGGCAATTCGATGAAATGTTTAGAAACAAAATATTACTGAGTAAAGCGAATTAAAGAAATGCAAAGGAAATCAAACCACACATGACTGTAATCGTAAAATAATGATACAAGAAGAAAGTGATCCACTAGGGTCGGGCCCTTAGCCACCAGGGAAGCACTGCTACGGTTACTCCAGGATCAGATAATGGAACAAAAAATGAGTTATATATTAATCATAAATGGCAGAGTTACAACTATCGCTCTTTAAAGAGAGTCGATGATCAAAGTTAAGATTACAACAGTAAGTCTACAAATTGACAATGATATTCGCCCCTTGGGATAGCAGCACTGTCCCTTTTTATAATGGCCATGCGGAAGTATCAAAAATACAGATAAGTCTGGAAGCAGCGATCCCTCAGGATCAAAGGATCCTGAGGGATTCGCCATATCTTTGATCTCCAACTTATTGTTTTGTCTTCTTGCGTTGATACCGCGTTTTCTCTTCATTTTCCTGGACCATGCGCTCCAATCTTGATCTGCTCATCTGGATACGGCTTCTTGTCAAAGGGAAAACAATTGCTTCTTCTTTGTCTTTTCCTCCTGAATAGTGATTTTCCATTTTCTTCAATTTCTGTATAGAAAAAAGGAAATAATTAGTCATTTCGCATCAATCACAAATCTCCTTAATTCTATCATAATTCTTTAACATATTACCATCTTAGAATGTAAAGAAGTTATGATTCAAAGGAAAAGATAAAGAAATAAATGGTAAATACATACGTTTTCTAATACTCAACACACCCCCCTGCTTACCCTTTTTCATGCCCTCATGAAAACATTGTAATTGACATGCAAGGCAGTTAGGGGGTAGGTTGGAGAGGGATTTTCATGCAGTGGTCTGAAACCATGGTGTCTAGCTAAAACTTAAAAAATATGCCTTGTCTGACCTTTTGACAATTCATATAGGGCCTTATACCCTGGTGCAGGATACCAGATGATTGGACTTCGAAACCTACAGCCTAACCAATACGGGCCTTCTCCCAGGATGAGGTTACTATAGGTAACCAGGCAATCAACTAACTTAAAATTTTCATAATTGAATGGCTCTTTGTCCTGAACATTTCGATTGGCAGTCTTGTATCGGAGTTTAGCTACTGCTATGGCAAGGTATTTGATGGATAGGAAGTATTCTACCCCTTGCTGGACAACTACTGTGTGAATGGGTCCTAGTGTCTGGATCACACCCTTGTTTCTCATTAAGCTTCTATGCTTATTCCACAGTTGTAATGGGTTTCTTGGTTCATCCCTTACCCATAGATCTAACCCGTTCTCTTGTCTCTGAAAGGTATTATGGGCTTTAAGCCACTTTATCTGGTTAACAACAAAAGAGACGAATGCCTGAAGCCGAATATCACCCACAAAAGGACTAGGGTTCTCTTCCGTTTCACTGCCCAACACAAGATTATGCAAATAAAACTCACATAGCAATCGCTGGACTTTCACCCCATAATGTTTACAACAGTTTATAAAATCATCAATAGTTTTTAACTCTATAGGTACCCCTTCCTTGATAGCCTTAATTTTTAATTGTAACAACCTTTCCATCAAAAACAAAGCATAATTTTTGGCAGGTTCCCTACAGGCTAGAACATTAGTAGAGAACATAGGGTATCCATTTGAATCATAACTATGTCTAGTCTATTGGTTACCTTTTTAAATTTTCCTCTGCTCTCTGACATCTATCAAAGGCCTCGCTCTCCGGTGCATTGATGTTCTTTACTTGCTGTTGTAATTTCTGATATTGCTCCTCAGGAACAGTTTCCTCTGTGTGATTTTCTATCGTTTGCTGGGCCTGTGCCAGATCCTTTGGAAGTCTCACTATCCTCGGACCATTTTCCATGAAATTTTTTTTGGGCTGGAGATATACCTGGATCTCCTTATTGCGACATCTGGTTCTTATAGTCTGCGTTTCCTTCTCATGAACTATCCAATCGGTCGTGATGCTAGAGGACAATGCCTCTATCTGGACGTCCTTATTATAGACTGGTGTGTTTTCTATTTGGGCCTCTGTGTTTGCAACAGCCGCATGTTGTTCCTTGCTATCCTGAATGATAATGGGTTTAGTTTGAGTCCTTTTGGTCTTCATTTTATGGGGTTTCGTTTGGGTGGCTGCATACTTTGTTCTAGGGGTTCTTTTTGAGATTCTCCCCATTTTTAGGACCCTTATTTGTTGTCTGAGTTGTTTTACTACATTTAGTAGTCTCTGCTGTTCCTTTCACAGCCTTTTGATTTCATTCGTTTTATTCAAAGGAATAATTGTTTCTTTTCTCGGGCTTGGGCTTTGTTCTTCAGGGATTGTACCCTCGCCCTGGCTTATCTTCATGTTTTCTGCTTGGAACACTTCTTCAGTGTTCTCGTTCTCCTGATTAGGTTTCTCAGGGGAGGAAACCCTGGTTTGATCTACTATTTCTTGGGTGGCTTCTGCTTCTACTTCTTCTTCATCATTCATTTCTTCAGATGCACTCTTACTATGAGCAGAGTGTTCCTGTGATTGCCCTTCTTCTTCATCCTCATCATTCAGCTCCTCAGATGCACTCTTACTGTGAGCAGAGTGTTCCTGTGATGGTCCTGCCTCAATATCGAGGTTGAGTGGATTGTGGGGTTGGATGTATTCACCCATATTGGCCAAAATTTGGGCCAATTCATCTTCTTGTAGAGGGTTTTGTAATGGGCTTTCACTGGGTGGTTCTGCTTCCTCCCCTTCTTCTTCGCCGAAGTGGTTAGTTTCCTCTTCCGGTTCCTCTTCTTCATTTTCTTCTAATTCTTCTTCTTAATTTTCCCTTCCTTCACGTTGTGGGGGTTGCTCGTCCTCTGAGTCATATATCTTTAATGGTTGGCTACTATTTTCTTGGGGATTTCCCAATATTCCTCTACTTCTCCCTAGTCTGGTGGATTGTCTCCGTTTCTGCGGTCTAATTGACGTGTTAATAGTTCTTTTTCGTTTCGGGGCTGGTAAGGCCAATCCCCCATCTGTTGAGAATATCAATTCTTCCCAACTACTCTGCTGTTGAGTGAGACTATAACTGACTATTAGCTGAATTAAGCCCTGATGACTTACTATCGTTTCTACATGACGAGATTTTCTCATACTTCAAACAACATCATGCAATAAAGAATTTAAGTATCTAGGCAAATTCACAACACATTTTTGTTTTAATACAACTAACAGTTTGAGATGGCGTGGTCTTACCACGTCTTTTCTGTCATCACATGTGATGTAGCTTTGCACAATCCTGGCTAATTATGCCCAAGGTTCTCCCAGGGTTGCAGATAATACTCCTTTTTCTTTAATAGTAAGGGTCTGTTCTTCGTCCTAGAAGATGGTTACAGCATCTTGGAGTCTTACTTTTTTCTGGGTCCACACTGGTCCAATAGTTGGCAGTCTCAATACTTCAACAATTATCGCATCTGTTACTGTTATTTTCCTCCCCCTCACCATGGAACGATCTTCTTGCAAATTCTGCATAAATTCAATGGCCACCATCTCATTAGATTGTTGTAGTCGATTAAGGTAGGCAATCCATCTTGCTTTTACTAAAATTTCGCATGTAGCGTCAGAGATCATTAACACCTGCGGTTCACTGCGTATTGATTTGCCTCCCATTTTGTTCAAGCTTAGCACACTGTTAATTTTTACAGAGCAAAAACACAGAGATGATGATGGAACAACAAGATTTTCAAGCTTTAGCACAGAGCAAAAATACAGAAATGATGATGGAACAACAAGCTGTTCAAGCTTTAGCACACTGTTAAATTTTTACAGAGCAAAAACACAGAAACGACGATGGAACAACAAGTTGTGCATATTGGGAAATATCAATACCATTAAACTTGCTATTCCCGAGTTTTGATGGAGTCATAGTACCTCCAAATAAGGAGTTGACACATATGCCAGTGTATTATGGAGGTCACTCGCGCCCCCCTGGAATGTGATAGGCCGTCCTCGGCCGACAAATAAAGGAGCAGCATGCTGGAGTGCAGTTGTATAGTAACATAAAGGAACAACATATATATCCATGACATGATTACAAAAAGCAGCGGATTACTGAAATCGAGGCTTATGATGGAAATCGTGAATAGATATGGAAATGCTGTGAAATGATGCGAAAAATAGAGGATAGGACAATTGACGTAAGTAAAAGCTCTTATGCAGTCATTATCCACTTTAACCATTATGATTGATTTATAAATGATTTTTCATGTATAAAAGGTTCGAAAGGGTTATATAACATAACCTCATTTGAAATCATATAAAGATATAAGAAAAAGGGTTTATAATGACTATTGGTGTATGAAAAATATGACTTCAATACCATCAGCAGAGCTCTATTGCTCACAGGTGTCCATAACCTTGACAGAGTTGCTTGTTTCACCCTTGGAACCATAATCCTTTGTGTATGCCTAGGAAAGTGTTGTGCGATGTCAGAATGGAGGCCATTATGCTGGCTTGGTAACCAAATGAATCACAATGCCATTCACCAGGAAGGAGTGAAAGGTGAGTAGGCTGGCTCATGATGAGACCTCCATTCCAAGGACTTTCTTTTTTTTTTCTTTTTTCTGATATGCCTCTTGGATCATCTCCCTGGTGTGGTGGCCATAGTGGGGATGCCACTTCACTTGCTTCCTTATGATCATGGCAGGCTGGCTCTTGATGAGACCCCCTATTCTTCATCTGACAAATCATGTTAGTAATCATATAGATATATATTTTTGCTTTTTTCTTTTCTTTTATATAGCACTTTCCTATTTATATACAGAGGATGGCTCAACACTCCTTAAGAGTAGGGATGGTGGAAGAAGTATGAACATCTCAATAGAGGAAAATATGCCTTTATTCTTATTCAATAATAATGATCAAAGAGAATTATGAAGATTTAAGAAAGAACCAACATGATAAAAAATAATCAATCAAATTGGTTTTAGTGAAAATAAAGACAACAAAGTGATATAAATAGTTGTGTCATTTCCTCTTTTTTCTTATCGATTCAAATCAATTTCTCTAAAGATAATGATTTTTCTTTGGTTTGCTGATTTCAGTATCCTCTAGTTTTTGTGTTCTTGCTTAAATGTATACCTGTGCCTTAAATGAACCATCATTCACAAAAATCCTCTAAATGATGAAACACACACA
This sequence comes from Pinus taeda, assembly GCA_000404065.3. Classification (NCBI taxonomy): domain Eukaryota; kingdom Viridiplantae; phylum Streptophyta; class Pinopsida; order Pinales; family Pinaceae; genus Pinus; species Pinus taeda. The sequence continues at coordinate 75,399 of APFE030559299.1, forward strand.
CACACAAAACAAAAAAATGCACTCAAAAAGTGTTTTTCCTTAGATGGAACAACTGTTGTTCTTTAAGAGGGATAGCAAAAGAACATCTGCACGCAAAAACCGTGGTTCCTTTAAGAGGAACAACAAACAAAAGAAAAAATACACTCGAGACTGATGTTCCTTAAAAAGGAACAGCAGTTGTTCCTTAAAAAGGAACAACAGTTGTTCCTTAAACGGAACAACAAATAAAGCAAGCACAAAATGGAATACCGGTCCTTTGGTGGAACAACCTAAGATCATCTGAAGTCGAAATTGTTGTTCCTTCAGAAGGAACGACAGAAAGGAAAAACATGCGAAGGAGGGTTGTTCCTTTAAAAAGAATGGCAAAACAATCTAGCGAAAGTGTTGTGCCTTCGGAAAGGTACGACAAAAATGTGGAAATGTTGTTTCTTCGGAAATGAACAACAAAAAATGAAAGTGTTGTTCCTTTGGAAAGGAACAAAAAAAAAAATGAAAGTGTTGTTCCTTCCGAAAGGAACAACAAAAAACGAAATTGCTACTGTTCCTTCGGAAAGGAACAACAAAAATGTGGAAATGTTGTTCCTTCAGAAAGGAATAGCAAAATGCGAAAGTGTTGTTCATTAGGAAAGGAACAGCAAAAAACGAAAGTGTTGTTCCTTCAAAAAGGAACAACAAAAAACAAAAGTGTTGTTCCTTCGAAAAGGAACAACAAAAATGCAGGGATGTTGTTCCTTTCCGAAGGAACAGCAAAATGCGAGAGTGTTGTTCCTTCGGAGAGGAACAACAAAAAATGAAAGTGTTGTTCCTTCGGAAAGGAACAACAAAATGTGAAAGTGTTGTTCCTTTCTAAAGGAACAGCAAAAAATGAAAGTGCTATTCCTTCGAAAAGGAACATAAAAAATGCAGAGATGTTGTTCCTTTCCGAAGGAACAACAAAATGCGAAGGTGTTGTTCCTTTAGAAAGGAACAGTGAAAAGGTGTAAATGTTGTTCCTTCGGAAAGGAACAACAAAATGCAAAAGTGTTGTTCTTTCGGAAAGGAACAACAAAACAGCGGAAATGTTGTTCATTTCCGAAGGAACAACAAAATGAAAAAGTGTTGTTCCTTCGGAAAGGAAAAACAAAAAGGTGGAAATTTTTTTCCTTCGGAAAGGAACAACAAAATGCAAAAGTGTTGTTCCTCCGGAAAGGAAGAGCAAAAAGGCGGAAATGCTGTTCCTTCGGAAAGGAACAACAAAATGCAAAAGTGTTGTTCCTCTAGAAAGGAACAACAAAAAGGCGGAAATGCTGTTCCTTCGGAAAGGAACAACAAAATGCAAAAGTGTTGTTCCTCCGGAAAGGAACAACAAAAAGGCGGAAATGATGTTCCTTCGGAAAGGAATAGCAAAATGCAAAAGTGTTGTTCCTTCGGAAAGGAACAGCAAAATGCAAAAGCGTTGTTCCTTCGGAAAGGGACAAAAAAAAGGCGGAAATGTTGTTCCTTTGGAAAGGAACAACAAAATGCAAAAGTTTTGTTCCTCTAGAAAGGAACAACAAAAAGGCGAAAATGTCATTCCATTGGAAAGGAAGAGCAAAATGCAAAAGTGTTGTTCCTCTGGAAAGGAACAGTAAAAAGGTGGAAATGCTGTTCCTTTGGAAAGGAACAACAAAATGTAAAAAAATGCATAAATGCAAAAATCTATACAGAAAGTAGTTTATACAAGCATAAAAGAAAAACTTATGTACAAAATTTAAGAACAATGAAATTATTTAGTGAGCCAATGTCGAGGAAGGATTATTTTTCTCAGCAAGAATCTGCATATCTGAATCTTCTTGGAGCTACTGGTAAAAGGATTCTCGGGTAAGCAGTTTATGGTACAGTTGCACTCGGTGGCCATTTGATTTAAAGGTATGTCTAGATCCATCAATAGTAGTCAAAGTAATGGTGCCATTGTCATGCACTTTTTGGATTGCATACGGTCCAAGTCATCGAGTCTGAAGTTTTCCCAGAAAATCCTGAAACCTGGAGTCATATAGGAGTGCCCAGTCTCCTTCGTGGAATATTTTCTTTTTGATTAGGGCATCGTGCCATTTTGCTCTCTGTTGTTGGATTAGTGCAGTGTGTTGAAGAGCCAAGAGCCTAATTTCATCTAGCTCGTTAATTTGCTGTAATCTGTTGGTCTGGGCCTCATTCAAATCTAGACCGATCTCCTGTGTTGTTCTTAATGTTTGTATTTCGAACTCTATTGGAAAGATGGGTTCCTTTCCAAATACTAGCTGATATAGTGAATAACCAGTGGTGTTTCTCCACGTTGTTCGGTATGCCCACAAGGCCTCCGGTAATCTTGAAGCCCAATCACGCCTGTGTGATGCAATGGTTTTTGTCAATATTGCCTCTATCACTTTATTCGTGCTCTCTACTTGGCCATTTGCCTGTGGGTGATACAGAGTGGTAATTTTGTGCTGAATGTGATAATTTATTAATGTTGCAGTGATTTTATTACCTACAAACTATGGTCCTCTGTCCGTGATTATGTCTCTTGGGAGGCCATATCGCACAAATATTTGAAACATGAAATGAATCATAGAGTCCTCTGTAGCTCTTGGAAGTGCCTCTGCTTCAACCCATTTGGTAACATACTCTGTTGCTACTAGACTATATGTTTTCTGATTTGATGATGGGTTGATCGGACCAAAAAAATCAAGCACCCAACGCTCAAATTGTTCGATTACTAACTGTGGGTTTAAAGGCATTTCATTGGACTGTCCAGGGAGTCCTGCTCTTTGGCAATTGCCACAGGCTTGAACAAATTTCTTAGTGTCTTTAAAGATTTTGGTCCAGTAATAACCTGTTTGCGAAACCTTGTGACCAGTTCTTCGATCTGCGAAATGTCTGCCACACGGTCCGTCATGACAAGCTTTCAGAATGTCAAATATTTCGTCTTCACAGACGCATCTGCCCCTGTATGAAATAGGTAGCCCCCAATTCAAGAAAATCAGGTACTACGTTGCACAATCTGTTTTTGTTCATTGGGGGCTAGATGCTTTGGTAATTTGCCTACTACTAAATAATTTGCAACATCAGCATGCCAGGGTGTCTTGACAGTGACAGCAAACAAATGTTCATATGGAAATTGATCTTCGACTGTTGCTGCGTCCGCTGGCTTTGACATTCGTGAGAGAAAGTCAGCGACAAGAGTCTCTTTCCCAGGTCGATCTTTTATTCTGATGTCAAATTCCTGCAATAAAATCAACCATCTAGTTACTCTACCATTTGTAATAGGTTTATTTGCTAAATATTTTATGGCAGAGTGATCTGTACATAAAACAATAGAATATCTAGTGATATAATGCCTAAATTTATTTACAGCATGTATTACAGCTAAAAACTCTTTTTCAGTAACAATATAGTTTAGCTCAGCAGGAGACAAATTCTTGCTAATATAATAGATTGCATATGGTTTTTTGCCTTCTTCCTACCCAAGGACTACTCCAATAGTTGTGTCTGAAGCATCTGATGAAATTTGAAATGGCAGGCCCCAATTTGGGCCTCTGAGCACTGGGGATGTTGACATGAGCTTTTTTAGATCCTCAAAAGCATGGTCGCATTTATCTGTCCAAACAAAATCAACATTCCCTTTCAGCGCGTGTAGAGGTGCAACTATTTGAGAAAAATGTTCTATGAATCTCCTATAATAACTAGAAAATCCTAAAAAACTGCGTACCTCTGTCTGTGTGGTAGTAGGTATTAACAAAATTATTTGAATTTTGGCCGGATCTACCTATATTCCTGCCACTAATATATAATGACCTAGGATGAGACCTTCAGTCATCATCATTTAACACTTTTCATGGCTCAAGCAGAGCATGGGGGCAATACATCGTTGCAACACCTTTTCCAATGTGTCTAGTGCTGGATCAAAATCATCTCCATATGGTGCGAAATCATCCATATATACTTCGAGCCCTTCATTTATTAAATCTGAAAAGATGCAGAGGATGACCCTCTGAAATGTGGCAGGGGCATTGCATAGGCCAAAGGGTAGGACTCTGTAAGCGAATGTTCCCCAAGGACAAGTAAAAGTAGTTTTATCCTAGTCTTCAAGGGCAATCTGAATCTGATAGTATCCACTGAAGCCATCCAAGAAAGAAAAGAATTTCTTTCCTGTTAATGTGTCTAATACCTGATCAATGAATGGAAGGGGAAAGTGGTCTTTCTGGGTTGCTTTGTTTAATTCTCTGTAATCTACACAAATCCTCCATTTTCCGTTCTTCTTTGGCACCACTACTAGTGGAGAGACCCACTTGCTATCGAAGATTGGATAAATAAAGTTTACATCCAGAAGTTTTTGTAATTCAACGTTCACAATATCTTTCAGGTGAGGGTCGAGTCTTTGCTGGGGTTGGTGAATGGGTCTAACATCCTTTTATGTATAAATGTGGTGTGTACACAGCTGGGGATCGATTCCCTTCATGTCCGGATAGTCCCATGCAAAATATTCCTTATATTTTCTCGGTAGTTGGACTAGCTTTTCTTCTTGTTAAGGAGTGAGGTTATTGTTAATGTCCAATGTTTTTCCTGGCTCAATCTCTATAGTTTTTCTGTTTGAAACAGAGGTAGTGGGTATTGTTTGATCATGAGTGTCTTTGAGAGGATCTTCTTCTAGTTCATTGTCAAATGCTGCCTCTATCATGTGACATTGTACATGGGATCTAGATTCAGATTGGTTAATGAAGTTGTTAATAACATCATCCTCTGTTTGATCTTTAAAATCGCTTCTATGGTTAATGGGGACCTAATGTTTTCTGTGAGGTATGATACAGGTTGTTTGCTAGTTTTTATTATTGTTACACTTGGCTAGGCTGGAGGGTATAGAGCTAGATTCTTGATATTACTCCCTCTAGTTATAGTCATACTGCCTTGTCAGCAGCTAATGTAAGCATTAGCAGTCGCAAGCCAAGGTCTACCTAAGATTAACGGGTGTCCATCGAGTCAGTTTTTGGGGTTAGAAAGTTGGCAGGGTATTCCCAGGAATCTACGAATACCATTACATCGTGTAGTGTACCTTCTAGCCTAAATACTGATCAGTCAGCCAGTTCTAATAATGTAGAGGTTGGTTCCACTGATGTAATGCCTAGTTTTTGACAAGTGGTGGTTGTTAAAATATTAATTGTAGCCCCTAAATCAACTAGGGCATTTGAAAAGGTTTGTCCATTGATTTGCACCGTCACTATAGGATTCCCAGGGTCTTCATATTTGACAGGTGCTTCTCTTCCTGATAACAGATCAAATAGGGTGCCAACTACTTGGACGGTTGGGTTAGTTGTTATTCTCCTTTTTGGCTTCCTTATACATAACGCTTTGATTGTTTTTTCATATATTGGGATATCTTGGGTAGCTTGGAGGAGCTAGATTTTTATACAAAAGTTTCTTAGTTCTCCGAGAATATCAAAGTCAGGATGTTCTATAGGGCATGGTATGATTAATCGTTCTGGGAATGGGGGAGAAGACGTGGTTGCTTGGTCATGAGTTTGTTGTCTGACCACACCCTCTTCTTGTAGTGGTTGTTCTGTGGGTAACTGATTTTCAACTTGAACATTTTTATCTCCCTCAGTTTCTATAATGCGCCCAGACCTTAATTGAAGGTCGTTGCACTCCCTTAGATCGGTTTCTAGTTTTGGTGTTTTGTTTATTTTAACAGATTGAACCGGTTTATTATTTGGGTTCGGGTTGGGTTGGACTAGGAGTTGTGGTCTTAAGTTGGACTGGGGATTTTGTTGTAGTGTATATGGCGCTGGAAATGTGGGTTGAGGGAGTGGGATGGTTCCAGCTAGCTGATTCATCATTCGTTGCCAGTTTGACTACCAGGCTTGACTCTGTGAAGTGGGAGGGGACCATTGTGTTGGATATGCATTGTTTTGCCAATATGGTGGAGAGTAGGGAAATTTTGGCTAATTAGATTGGATTGTTTGATTTGGCCATGGTGATGAAGGAAATGGTTATTGTGACCAGTTTGAAAAGGGTGGCTGGTTTTGCCACATTGTATTATATTGCTGAGCATGATATTGCGGAGGCTGGAAAGAAGAAGATGGATCAGAGGACATACCTGGTTATCATGGCTGCCATTGACGGTGCTGATTGAGTAGGTACACTGGTTCTAATTCTTCCTCCACTTCCTTGTATACTGCTTTTAAACTCGAGAGTGAGGGGCAGTTCTCTATGGAGTGATCTTTTGTAGAAATACCGCAGACTTGAACTGCATCTAGTGGGAACTCTTTATGGCTGTGTTTCTTTCCGCATCTAGGGTAGAATATTGCCAGATTTTTCTCTGCTTCTGCTCGTTTTTGTTTTGCTTGCATAATATCGAGGTGCGTTGTCAGAGTCCCCAATATATCAATTTTGAAATTCTCCAGTAAATTCCTGATTTCTACGCGGGTTACTCCTCCACTGGAGATCTTACTATCTCTTGTGAGCATGTCACGTTCTGCTGGTTTTAGCCTTGTACTGCCTCGTGAACTCCTGATGCACAAATCAATAATGTCAGCAAAATTTTCTTGATAAATGTCACCTTTTCCCATAATATTTAGTGTTTCAACCCATTGTTCCTTCGTCCCGTAATTAATGTCAGTTTTAGTACATTGTCAGTGTTGGAGAGGTAAATCCCCTCTACGGATAGAGGCGATCCCTACTAGCCCAAAGGGGGTCTAGCAACAATCAAACAATGCTACACTGCAGGTTCCTAGTTGTAATTAACAAGTGGGTAAAAGAAACCTACTTGGATTCCAACGCTATGTTTGTCGAAGAGATGATCCTCTCGCTCCTTCACTCTAGCCGATCACAGTCCTCCACTATCCTCGCGGACGGACACCTGCACAAGCAAAGAGAGAGCAAACACAAGCGTAAAATCTACTAAAAACAACTATGTATCAGTCAGGAAGGATACAATTTACATTAATCATTCATAGGACAATGGAAATGGAACCATAAGAGTAGTCATCTATCTTTATTAATCAGAAAATAGAGTAAGGTACAACCGAAGTCCTGACGCTGAGTCCTTCTCTAGAGGGTCCAGCCAGCATGTCTTCCAAGCATTCACCTTTGAAGCAAATCTCCCAAGTCAAAGAGGTCTCTTTCTCACATACAAGGCAACAAACTCATGACCTTCCTCAAGATCAAAGCAATCCTCACACAACACACCAAATGCCTACAAAGAGCAGCACTAATGCACTAAGAATTCCTCAATCAAAGTCTATATGTTCCAAACTAGCTGCTCATGGGCAATGGAGGAGGCTTATAAGGAGAAGGAGTCCCCATGAATAGGTAAAGGATGAGCTTTCCCCCAAGATAAGTGGATGGTCAGTCGAACAGACATGCCAGAGAAAGGATGGCGACCTCAACCATGCAAACAACCAAGTCTGGAGGGATCTGGAAGGTTGGTTGTTAGAACAAATTCGCCCAAACAGGATCAGCGCGGGTGAAACACTGAACTGCCGCGCTGACATCGCAAACCAGATGTAGAAGAGGTCTGGTCAGCGCGAAAAGGATAAACGGAGGGTGCGCTGTTCGTAAAATGGGACCAGCGCGGAAAAGACGTGTGCTTCCGCGCTGGCAGCGCAGCAGATACATTGGCCTCTGGCCGTCAGCGCGGTTATTTGATTAACAGTCGCGATGATTCATTTGACTTAGGCAAAGAGGGTTTTTTAGCCATTTTGAGGAGCATGAGTATAGGTGAATGTGGTTTCACAACACAGTAGGGAGATTGGCATGATGGCAGTTGACATTTTACTGTGTAACAGATGCCCCCTAAAGCATGAAGCCCGAGAGAGTGGGAGGGGTGAAATGCTTTACGAGACTGCTGGACTGGAACACCACTGGAGAGAACCTGCAGGCGGATACAACTGATAGTCCAATTACATGTAGTCTAGGCGCAACCATCCAAAAGACATATGGAAACAAGGTCTGTGGCATGGACGCAGCCACCCAGCTGAGAAGACCATAATGATAAGAGGCATGGTCGCAGCCATCCTTAAGAGGACTTAGGTATTGTTGCAGCCATCCATCAATGAGTCATGTAATGATGTCCCACAAAATCGCAACCTGGTCCACAATGGGCTAGAACCAGGGTCTTGCGCTCCATCCGGATCCGAACAAAGTACAAGCTCAAACATGTGAATATATGTGTCGAAGTCGAACATGCTTGAGCATCGTCTGATTACCAGCCAATGATGAAAGCTGTTAACAGACGCGAGAGGAGCCACCAATAATGACGATGGTCCTCAAGGTACTATAGGTACAATCCACGGCATGTGAATGAATGAGCCGGTGTCGAACACCCGCAGAGTCATTCGATCGGAGGTCAATGATGAAGACCTCGCGTCGAACACGAAGAACCTGCCGTTAAGGTATGCAGGCCCCAAGGTACCTGAAGGGAGTCTCTAGGTCACTCCTGGATAACGAGCTGAAGTCGACAGGAAGTGATCTTTATTGAAGGTGGGCCATAGTGTTTCCCACATCATCGACACGAGACGGGTAGAGACAAGTTTGTTTTGCATGAAATATCAGAGGGAGGTTATACTTGCAGAGGCCAACTTCTCTTGAACATATCGGCGGCACAATGACGGATTTGGCAGTATTTGGGGGTCAAATGATCAGAGGTTGTAATGAAAGGACAATGAGCAGGTGAGTGGCCAAATAGGATAACCCAAACCCATGGAGGCAAAAGTGAAACGAGATGAGATGTCCACACCATGACACGAATGCAAACAGTGCCATGTTCAAGAGTGACATACTGCCGATGACGACGATTACGGTTCCTTTATTTCCCCCACCATTTCTGGCGAGTACCC